>JABSTT010002605.1:0-51187 GCA_013339685.2 Hyalomma asiaticum | reverse complement strand
AATCGTTATATTTTCCTTTCTGCTGCCTGGGCCGTATGGGCTAGGTAGCTTTCCTGACCACCATCTCTTTTTCCTATTACCTTTTAATTTCTAGGTTATTATCATATGCGTATGTTTTTTTGTGTTTCCTACTTTATCATCAGATGCTGTTGTACTTTGTGGTACGGGAAAGGGTAGATTTTTTGAATGATATTTAACTTTATCTCTGTTTTCTAATTAGCCCGCTTTAATGTTATCTCCCAGTGGCGCTGGTCCGCCGGGATCACTTTGTTAGTATGCTTGTCCGTATAGTAAAGCACTTAAGCAACGAAATACAAAACCTACTCACTCTTCGACCTCCATATTACCCAGTTTGCACTTTACTGTCACACAGTGTTCTGGACCCAGCACAGCTGTCTGTAGGTGTGGGATTCTTTCATTCTCGTATTTGCAGTACTCTGGAATGAAGTGTTAGCGCAATGCATTTTTATTCGCTAATGTACGGCGAAGCAGAGTTCTGCGAACGTTCGACGTCTTGCACAAGAAGAAGCCGAGTTTCGAAATGCGCCATGTATGAAATGTACATTAATATTTTATCACTATGGCGTTGATATTGCCAACAGGTGAGGCCATCTCCAAATTTGAACTTTACGACTCTGCCGTCTGCTCTGCGCGGTTCTCTGCTAAGAAAGCACTAAACACGCTTCTCTCATAATAGGTGAAGATTAGCAGAATTGAATGATGTGTTAGTCATACTTGCATGTACATCGAAAGCGGACATGAGCCACACGTGATTTATTTCCATCTACTTCTGGCGTATACCGCACATTAAATGCGGGTGTAGGCCACATGCTAGGCAATACAAGCCTCGCTCGGAGTTTTTTCTTAGGCAGCTGAGCTCTTTAGCGTCAAGGTTGATAGGTAGCATTAGCCGTCGTCGGTTCCCTTTTCAGGCATAAAGACAAAATAAAGTGAAATAATGTTTCCTGCCGGGACAGGATTCGAACTCGATACCCACGGACATAAGGCGAGCATCATGACCGCTTACACACACGTTTGCAGGTCCAGAGCTCAAGTCGGAGCACCGATAACAATTTTTAGATGCGAAGCAGCTTATGGTCGGGGCTATGTCACTCCCTCCCTCCCTCCGCCGTGTCTCCCTCCTCCTCTTCTTGTCTCATCCCCTTTCCTCTCGGCATTCCTTCTCTCCTCTCCGAACGGCGCGCGTTGACTATAGAAACGCTATTTCTTCGATGAACGCTTTACCAGCTCGCAAGGTACAAGAACGCGCCCTCGCCCGCGAGAGACAACGCTGACGCAGGCAGCATCTGCTAGCGTCAGACCAAGAGTTACTCTATATGCTACCGCACTTAGCATAAATATACAGTAACTCTAGTCAAACCGATGCAAACGCGACGCCTAGTCAAACCGATGAAAACGCGGTGTGCCTTCGCATCGCCTCATGGTCCCCTTTAGCGGGGGATGGCGTAATTTTTTCCCAAAGGCGCCGTTGGTCGCGCTTTCAAACAACGCGTTGGATCTCGTACCAGAAGGAGCGGAAGACGACTCTTCGCTTTGAGGCTTGGGACAGGACATCTATGTGGAGGTTGCCCACGTCGGACCCTTTCTTCAACAAGTAAGAGAGCACGGCGCGTTATAGCCTCACAAAGTTTCTATTGACCGACTTGGAAAGCTCCTGGTTGTGATGTGCCGAAAGATGCACTTCACCCATGGATGGCGCGCCGTACACGTCCCTACCCACTCTTTTCGCGCTACTTAGCCGCTCACCGGAAAACCCTACGTGCGGGAGTTGATGCTGTTTTTTGCCAGTTATCCAGCCAATCAGAAGCACGCCCAAATCCAAACAAGAGGAAATGGGGGTTTGTGCAAGTGGCCCGCTGCGGTTCGCGTCAATTGGAAATTCGCGGCGAAGACGAGGCAGAAGACGTCTTCGCCGCGACGTCTTCGCCTCTGCAGAAGACGAGGCCGTATTGAAAAAAGAGCCAGGCCTGCGCGGAACCGCAGGACAGTGACAGCGTAAGCTGGAGGAGCGACCTTCTTAGAGGCCATTTTAAACGCTTAAGGAAACTAGTGGAAGTAGAGGTGGTAGGCATCCCCTGCGCCATAACTCATCATTTCGCCAAGTAGGGAAGTACCCACTACGCAGTAATTACGGCGATATTGTGACGTGCAAATCTGTATAACTGCACATCTTTGAGAGTTTATTGGCGTCGTTTTCCCGAGAACGAACCGAACTCTCGGCCCCGCGTCGACGGCGAGCTGCGATTTGGGCTTCTCTCTGCACACCTGTCTGTTGTGGCCGACGTTGCCTTGATGCGGACGCGCGCGTAGCTCTGCGATTCGCTTCTTCAGCAGCGCTCCGCACCTTACGAGGAGGCGCCATCAGGTATATCGAAGAGCCAAGCCAGGTTGCTGACGGGGCAGCGCACGTCGCCTGCCGCGTGAAACATGGCACGATACGACAAAACTGCTTCAAAGGGCAGCGCTTCGTAATAATCATGACGGAAAAGTTGAGGAAGATTGTTTCATATTGATGATGTTGACGATGCCTGCGTAATGGGTTCAGAGCTACAAAGCACGCAGCCCAGTATTCTTTCAAATGATTCCTCGAACTCGTTATGCAATCCACTTTCCGCAACGTGTAGTGGCGTATTATTATTCTGCCAGGTAACATTACATTTGTTAATGCGATTCCTGGGCACACGTTATACATGTTGAGGTCTCTTAGCGAAGTTTTTTCAAGCACAGGCGCAGCTCAGTGGTAGGAGGCTCGACTGCCAAGCAGAGCGTGTGGGTTCGAATCCACGCAGAGGACGTGTGCTTGAATCCTCCTCGGTCCTGGTTATTTTTTCCAAAATTTCAGCGATAGCGGTTACGGGCACCGGCGGCAGCGGCGGCGGAAAGCTACGGCGCTAAAAACGGCCCTTGTTGTGATCTCATAACAGCTTACGCTGTAATAACCTCTACGGCACTGAGTTCACAAACATGTCCGAGCGCCAGGCAATCCTGAGCTGAGTGAAGCCGAACAAGAAGTGAAACGCCAGCATCGAGCTAACCAAGCTGCTCATCAGGCCAGATTCGAAGCGCAAGGCTAGCGTTGGGGACCCTGGTGCCTGTGAGGCCTAACGACAACCCAAAAGCCAGCGGCTCCCTGCGAATGAAGAAGCGCGCAGCGCCATATCGGAACGCCAGGCTCAGTCACATGTTAATGTTCAACGCGCCCAGAAGCCAAGCAAGGTCCAAGCTTCGCACGCACGCCTATTCTCTTTAGGGGAGGAGATGGTTACCTTTTTGAAGAGTTTTCGGTGGTGTAGTGGTCACGGTGCTCGGCTGCCACCCCCCCCCCCCCCCCCCCCAAAAAAAAAGGGGGTTCGATCCCGGCCCCTGCGATTGCATTTCTTATAGAGGCTAAAATACCAGAGACCCGTGTACTGTGCATTATGAGGGCACGTTAAAGAACCCCAGGTGGTGAATTTTCGGAACCCTCCACTAGGATGGCTTTTCTATTTTTACCTCTTCCAGTCCCTCCCTCCCCCCCCCCTCCCTCCGGACGCTGAGCCGTGCTCCCACATGGGCTGCAGTAATTAGCGTCTTGTCCTGAACCTAACTACAATCATCGTCATGATCACAACACTTACACAGGTTGTACTATAGCAGATTCACTTGAAATAAGAAGGAAGACGAGCAATGTTTGCTCCTGGTTGGGGGTGAACAGCTTTTGGATGGTTTGTGCGGCTCGACAAGCGAAGAGCTGCGAATATAGCCGGCACTTCTAAAGTTTTATTTTAACTTTTGGGAAAGAGGCTCCGTCTCAGTACATCACGGTAGGAAGCTAGATCGCCATGGCTATTAAAGTCGCAAACACTGGAATGATAATACTCGGAGTACATGAACCGATCCGCACAATATTGAATTGATTGAAGTGTGTTAGCTTTGCTTCATCAGGATCCGAAACAGTGCAGGCGTATTCTAATTTCGGTTGAACACATGTGACATGAGCGATTAGTTTCACGGACGGGGGAGGAAGCCTTGGATTTCTTGGATGAAAACCGGATGTACAATTGGCGAAGCTGGCGATGGTATTCAGGTACGACGACTAGGAGACTGGTTGGAAATCTACTGCCACGGTGTACGCAACATTCTGCGAATGGGATTACGGAAGCTCAAATGGTACAAGTTGCTGGTTTGTGATGAAGTCTGCGATGTAACGACATTACCAATATTGTCTTATAGGTTATAGACATCAGCCATTTCTTGCAGAATAACTCGATTACGTTGAGGTCATTTTGAAGTGTATAATGACGGGGGTAACATATTTCACGGAATACATGATGCACTCATATGTGA
This sequence comes from Hyalomma asiaticum, assembly GCA_013339685.2. Classification (NCBI taxonomy): domain Eukaryota; kingdom Metazoa; phylum Arthropoda; class Arachnida; order Ixodida; family Ixodidae; genus Hyalomma; species Hyalomma asiaticum. The sequence goes on along the minus strand of JABSTT010002605.1, from coordinate 46,840 downwards.
ATATACGAAAGTTGGGAGAGCCGTCAGCTTGAAGGTCATTTATACAAATGTCGAAGACGGGTTTGAGCGGACGGCTCTGACTGATGGAGCCATCCTACACGTCTCTTGTGTTCTTCCTCTTCCTCCTTTCTCTCTTATCTTTCTGTTCCCTTTTGCCATTGTTCCAGCGTAGGGTAGCCAACCGGATGCGTGCTTGGTTAACCTGCCTGCCTTTCTGTTTCCCCATTTTCCTTCCTCCTATATAAATGTGAAAACACAGGGGTGAAAAGACTGCACCTTGCGGCACACGTGCGTTGAAACGGGCGCTGCGTCAGACGACGGCAACGTTTTCCTTATTATGGTAAGTCACTACTATTGAACACTTTTTTGGAAAGACCAACAAAGCTGGACATAGACAAACCAACAAAATGAGCAGGAAAGAAATTGTGGTGAATCCCTCTGCCATAGAAATCGTTATAACAACAAAGTGAAACCTGTTTTGATGATGCTGTAGAACAAATAAGCGGCAATCTGGCGAATAGAGGGGCGTGAGAGGGGTTGGGTGTTCCGGACATGTTACAAGTAGACACGAGCGCCACGTCAACACTGCACAGCGGTCCTCAACAGTTGTCCACAAGCGAAAGTTCTCGAACGACTCATAGTTATCCGTAGACAGTGCATTTAGCCTTAGAGCACTGCGCAAAACATGCCATAAACCAGCAGCGCCTGTAAATGGTGCAACTTTGCAAGCGAAAGCGAGCGGGTTGTCAGCGGATTGGCTTGTGAACAGAATGTGCGCCTTAGAGAAAGGAGCATCATTTGTTTTCAGGCCGCCATCTTAGCGTTCTTGGAGCTGAGCACGTAGGAAAACAACTGGCCTCATAAGAGAGATCGTGTAGCAGCCATGGTTGTACTACACTGCCCAAGCACCTCGCCGGCAGGACGCCACCACGCACAACGGTGCTAAGGGGGGTGGGTACGCTGAGACTGCCGAAGCGCTAACTGTGGGCGCGCATTAGCACGGTAATCGGCGTCGCTCGGTTGTTCCTAGACAGTGGTACCACCACTTCGAACCAAGAGTGTAGTCAAGGGAGTCGATGATAATTTAAGAGAAATTTTTCTTCCTCAGACCTTTACTTTAACTGGACATCAATTAGATGCAAATAATAAAGCGGTGTGGCAAAGATATAAGGCTCGCCTGTTTCCTAAGTCTGCAATGTGTCGGTGTGGTATCGGTAGAGCTTCCTGAACCAATCGTCGCATCTAGGGTGATTTATGAGTAAGAATCCCACCGGTTGCAACTTTCATTGTATATCGGTGTTCTTTTTCAGACATCTACTTCTGTTACGGAAGTACGTCACTGATTTCTTGGCGGACACCGGCATAAAACACTTTCGTGTAAAATACGTGACATTTCGGAGCAGGAAACGAGAAACAAAAAATAACACGCAAGTATGGACACAGCTCGAAGCAGTCGCACAAAAGCTGGTGGGATGGTGCGAGAAAATTCCACGCAAGTGAAGCGTCGGCGTGGACAGGAGGCTGTCGACCTAGCTCGTGACCTGGTGGCGCAGCATCAACGCGGATGTTCTGTGGTGTGGGGCATGATACGGCGAGGTACCAATGTCCCCGGGATGACGGTAACCATGGCTCGACTAGACAGAGTAACACACCGTACTACGCCCGACCGTGCTGTTGCAGGGGTGGTTTATGTTGGCTCCCCAGGAAAGAGAACAAGACCTGAGGCCACGTAGAGTCGAGGACCTCGTGACGAAGTTCCCGCCTGGCAAGGCAGCACTCGGGCCAACACCCGACAGTGTTGATGCCTCGGCGGCTTGTCGGGCATTTTATGAAAGCGTTGTCGGGAGCTTGGGACCAAGCGGAGCAATATACCCTGACTCTTAACGCACATCAGAAACTCGGGACTACGCCCTCCCGTAATTCTGGCGGAAAGCTTCCGCACCACGCCCACGCCGTCGCTACAGCATGGAGCTTCACGTGCACTTCCCTCGCGGACGCTCTCTCGGTTTATCTTTGCAGCTTCGTGTCGCGACCTCTCGTAGTTTTCGTCTATGTTCAGCTGCTGAACCCCGCTTCTGTGTAGCCGCTCTGTTGGTGTCGCCTTTGTCAACCGACTGAGCACGACACTCGTGCACAGCTGCCACCACACTTTATATCGCCATAATAAAAGGGGTAGCTGAGTATCACCTCATGGCCCTGAGCGTAGCACGTCCCGGCATTGGTGGCAGAAGTAATTACCTACTTGAAACTTTCACATTATCGTCGCTCGTCGGCCCACAAGGCACTAAAAGCACTTTTACGCTTTTTCAAGACGACTGGTTTGCGTGAACGCCTTTGACAGTTGGACTTGTCCGACAACGTCTTTTTCATTATTCCCCTTCATCCTCTCTCTCTCCCATCTTTCTATTCCCCTTCCCACTCCCCCAGTGCAGGGTAGCCAACCGGACGCCCTTCTGGTTAACCTACCTGCCTTTCTGTTTTCCCCTTCCTTCCTTCCTTCCTTCCTTCCTTCCTTCCTTCCTTCCTTCCTTCCTTCCTTCCTTCCTTCCTTCACATTATCGTAGTAAATGTCATGCTGAATTAACTTAGAACAAATGATATTACGTTAGAAGAGGCGATAACTTCTGCTGAAGAATAAAAGACATTTTTAACACGAAAGTATTTTATGCCGAGGTCCACCACGACTCCATACCTCACTACCGCAACGGATATGACGCAGTAAACATGTAAGAACAACAAAAAAATAAACACTCGGAAAAGCTTCTGCTGACGCACTCAAAATTGAATTCCCTGCCCTCCTCGCCACGACAAAAGATGCCCGTTTCGCAACCACTTTGCTAACGCCGCACACGCTCGATGCTGTACGAACGCGCCTTATATTCCTTATTGTCTCGTCCGGCTCAGCATGCGCGAATCCAGGCCTACGTTGCCTGGAACAATGCCGCCATCCACGAGAGGCGCAGCGAATCAGTGCACCTTTCCTTCGTCTCTCCTGGATGGCCGCGCCATTCCAGGCACCTTCCAAAGTCCGCCTCGATGCACGCGTGCAGAGATGCGAGCATAGCCGCGTTCGTGGTAGGCCACCGGTCACCTTCCTTCGTGGGTGGCGTTTGCACGCCAGTCGCTCATTGAGCGTGATGGGAACAAGAAAACGGCTGCGTTAGGCGCCAGAGCGCGGCAACGACGTTGACGGGTCAATGTTGTGCAAGTAAATATGATTGATATCTCTGTCGCGCGGCATTTACTATAGATTGTGCCCAGTTGTTAGGTAAACTACACCAGTTATCACAAAGGAGGAGGAGGAGGAAGAGGGAGGAAAGACAGGGAGGTTAGCCAGCGCTGAAACCCGCTGGCTACCCTGTGCGGGGGAAGAGGGGTAAGGGGAATGAAAGATAATAGAAAGGAGACACGACAAGACAAAAGAAAAGGATAGAGAAAAAATAACACGCACAGAAAAAAAAAGAAAGCGACACTGCTTAGAGTCTGTCTCTTAGACTGCTCGTCCTTAAAAGTCGTAACAGCGCGTTCAGCGCTTTCCGTGCTGGTGATGGTCCTGGCCAGTGTCACAAAGGGTTGGCCCTTGATGTTATGGGGCCCCGCCACGGTGGTCTAGTCGTTATGGCAGTCGGCTGCTGATCCGGCTGCTGATCTGTGATACGTGCACTGACTTCGCACAGCACATGGGCCTAAACATTTAGCCTCCATCGAAATGCAGCCGCCGCGGCCGGGATTCGATCCCGCGACCCTCGGATCAGCAGCCGAGCGCCATAGCCACTAGACCACCAAGGCGGGGCGCCAAGCATCGCTGTCCGGCTCCTTCCATATAGGAGCTTGCCATGTGCAATATGCGTCGTTTTGTGCAACATGCAAAATTCACGTGCGGAACGATGGCATTTTATGTGTTGTCTCAGACGTCGACGTACATGACCAGCACGTTGACAATAGTCTTTCCACGTGAGACGGTGCGGTACCAGCTAAACACCGATAGCAGTAGGCAAGTTCGTTTCGATGTGGAATAAACACTCAATTGCTTACGGGAGGACACCTTTCACATTCGTGTTATACCGATTCCGCTGACAGAGGGATCAGCCACGCTTTTTCTTGTATGCACGGGTATTTCACAAAAATGCAAATACCGTGAGGCACCATCCGTTTCTGCAGATGAATTTTGAGGAGCAGTGGGAACATTTTGTTGATAACGAGTACTTTTAGAGCCTAATTAACTAAAGGTTATTTTTAGTTTGTTCACAAGCTTTTTGGCTAGTAATAAGAAAACACTTAACGGGTCACAATTTAGTAGACACAGCTTTATTAAAACACTAAACAAGTCGCCTAGAACCTTCGTTCCGAAATCCTGGTATAAGAGGCTGTATTGAACGCTACATTTATTACTCACTCTAAACAAGTCGCCTAGAACGTTCGTTCCGAAATCCTTCTATAAGAAGCTGTATTGCACACCACTATATTACTCCCTGGTGCTGCTGAGTTTGTTCCTTTATTTACAATCAATTGGGTTAATTTTTACGCGGAGTCGTTGCGGATACTTGTCCGTCTATGTCGTCGTGTTAAAATTTCGTAGTTTTTAATTTTTTCTATTTCAGTTTTCCGGGCGTTTCGTACATTAGTCAGCATAATGTTTATAATGCGCACTATGTTACTTTATTATGACTCTTGCGCAGTTTTGAGCTATTTAATGCTCTCGTTATTTCCCTAGGTATATGGCTGAACGTTCGCTCCTTTTCGGTGTGATCAGAGATAATAATAATAAAAAAACGATTAGGGTAGAACTTATTACTCTTCTCATGAATTGAACTATCATTATAAGTACATCGCGAACGAAGTGTGGTGTTTGATGCAAGAAACTTTATAAATTCATCCTGCTCTCAACTTGCTGAACTAAGCAAGAGGCTTTACGATACTGTGTTGTCTGCAATGGTAACCGCTCTTTGTATTTAGTAAAAACAAACACTTTCTTCTGCTTTTAATAATATGGCTACTTGGGCGGTTCAGTAGTAGAATTACAACAAAAATCTTGAACAGTGAACTGACGGAACTTGTACGCGCGAAAGTCTCGCAACTTAATGTTAGTTGCAATAAAACGTTAGCTTGGGCTGATTGGTATCAATTCATACTAACGTGTGATACCGCACCACGACTAGACAGCCGGACTGAAAGGCGAGGTAACGACACACACAACAAGCGCTTGTGGTGTATGTATTTCCCTCGCTTATCAATCAGGTTGTCTAGTTGTGGTGCGCTGTTACACTTTAATGTTAACTTTAATTATGAGCGCATACGACATCGCAGTCGTTCGCAACGATGTATCAAATGCACCATCACTGTTTCCAAATTAAAATATTCATGCACAGAAATGCCACAGATTTTCTTAGGAAAGATATACTGGTTAATGTTTACGAAAGAACTTACTCTCCTCTGCTTCTTCAGCCCCTGATTCCATGTGCTTTTCTGCACCTAGACCTCCCGCTTCATCGGCCTGTGCTGCCTCTGTGAATAACATCAGGAATGTGCAGAGAAAAAGTGATACCATCAGGTGCTTCATTTTCTGGGGTATTGATCAACTAAATACGCTCGCGTCGTTTACGATAGGCACAGCGTAGGGTTGCCTTTTTTATAGGGCAGAGATTTCGTGCTCATGCAAAAAAAAAAGAGACACTTAATTCACGAGCCTCAGGGTGGGGGGCTGTTTTCTCATCCATAACGTGCATGCGTTCAAACCATGTGCACTGTCAGCTACCATCTAAGTTTAAGACCGAATTTCGTATTGTTCCAAGAAACAATGGTGCCATCTAAGCCTTGTTGGGTGACTTCAAAGGTCACCAACTCCCGTGAATGCCTCCGCGACAGCTGCATCAATAGGGGCAGCCACCGTACCAGCAGGAATGCTATATACTGAAAAGAACCGTCTAGTACGTAATTGATTCTCCTTGCATATAAAAGTAATTATAGTTCTGATACGATGCTACAGAAGTTAGCTGTAGTAGTACTTGTTGTCTCGCCCATTAATTCTGAAGCATTCGACAGTAACAAGCGCATGTGACTCGCGTGTACTCGTGAATATTTTACGCATACTTTCGTGTAGCTTCGTGTTAGATTTTTATTTACGATTGTCATCGTGACCTTAGCAAGGACTCCAATGTCCAAAAAAACAGCAATGGCAGAATACAAGTAGCATCTGTACGCTGTACAAAAGTGCAGCTAACTGAAATTTCTTCTTTCCAAGTATAAATGACTACTGCCGCCGGTCGTTACCCGCAGAAACGGAAACTACTGAAAACTAACTGAATAATTCTCTGTAGCTTTCCTTTCATCCATTGTTATTTATAATTTCAGTACATCAAACGAGCAGGTAGGGCTATTTAACTGCTTCCCTTTCTACCCTTCACGAGCTTACATTTTGTTCTTGTTCATGTGAGTATGTGTTGCTCACATTTATTGTAGAAGATTGGCCGAAAATAGGGTGTTTCTACGAAGTCATGTGAAACATTTAGATACCGTATTTTAGAGATAAAACGTCCAATTAAACAACATATTTAGGTATTTTAAAAAAAAGCAGCAGATCCCACATATCGTGGCAATTGATGTCATGCGAAGCAGCCAACTTGGAAATTGCCTATGTATATTTGTTTCGCACTGAGCTACGTGTTGTGCGCGTATAGTAGCGTTCCCAGGCAGGTCGACAACACTGTGACGACTACCTACAATTCATATTACGACGCCACGCCAGCACCCACGTTGGCGCGCCGACAGGTGTTTTGCCAAGAAATGCGGGATACGGAGCCCAGGGGCCGTATTTTGAGATATATCGCTTATATGCGTTCTTCAAGAGTTTGTTTCAAGTATTCTAATAGCGTCGTGTGCTAGGCAGTGCAGAGCATAGGCGCCAGCGACAAAGAGGTTTGTAGGAGCGCTCGTGCCACATGGAATACAGGAAATGAGCGCGAGAATGCAGCAGAAAAAAAATATCACGTATCTCCACGAAGTAAACCATGACGAGTAGGCAAATCACTGGGGATCGTTCGGTGTTACCGTAAATTACATGTGACATTGCCCACTCATGCATATATAAATGAATGACAATGCTTGTGTATATTTACACACGCGTTGTCATTTATGCTTCTGGTCTTTATGAGGTTCCTGCGCCCCCACGTCGTAGATCATGCCGAGTTCCGGATAACCTTTAGTTAAAGTGCACGCTGCGAATATTTATGGTTCAACTACGCACAAGAGAAATCTCCCACCGGCACTACGTTACAGGTCAAGATCCTGTGCCTATATATATGGGGTGGCCGGTGAACGGTTGTGCAGCGCGAGCAGTCGGTTTTTTCAGTCAAGAAACTCGCTAGTAGACGCTGCCTACTTCAGCGTTGTCTCTCATGGGCGAGGGCGCGTTCTCATTCCTTGCCAGCTTGGGCCAGCTGTTGCGTGGACGGTGCAGGGACGGAACAGGATCGAGCATAAGCTGCTTCGCATTTAAAATAAAAGGAGGATCGCAGGGCAAGCTCTTTTTTCAAGGCATGTGCGTGCCCGACGACAAAGCCTGCTCTCTCCTCAGAAAAGAATCTCGCTTTTATATACATATCATAACCATCGTTTCTTGGAGTATATTGATGGGGTCGAGACAAGCCAGACAAAAACATGCTGGGGAGAGTAGTTCACATACGATTCCTACACTGCTAAATAAAGAAGAAACACACTACTATTGCAACTGAAGACAGACAAGCACATACACCACAACTTATCGTGCAGTAAATGTATTTCGGATGTGTACCACGCAGGAAGAGTGGCCGCGGTTGAGCGGTAGCATGTTTACTTGGCACCCCGAGGGCCGGGGTTCGATTCGTGCCTACCTACAGCGTGTAGGCAGCCTCCGGTCATTGCCGCCCATTTAGGTTGCATATACATTTCAGTCGCAAGTTACAGTAAATTGCGTGTCGTTATCTTGTTCAACCTACGCCATTTGTGTTTTCATCAAATTTTGAATAGCCTTTTAAATTTGTTCTGGATTTATATAAGCTGTATTGTTAACTTTGAACCTGAACCACGTGCGGCCCATCCGTATACCCCGGGAAGTCAAATGCGAGTATGAGTTAAATTTCGCCGCACCTTCGCTAATCATAATATGTAGGACAATTACATCAAGTTATTAAGAAGGGCGTCCTTAAGTCGCTCTGACCGGGACATCTGGTGAAGACCAGATATCAGAACAGCGGTGGGCCTCCTGTAACCCCGAGTGGCATATGCGTGGCGGGAGTTATGATTGATAGCCAGATTTATTCAAGAATCTTTTTGGTCCGACAGAATTTTTCAGGAGACCACATCCTAGGCGTGCATGCCCCGACCAACACGGGTCAGTCATCGGCGTATGATCCAGGTCATTAAAAATTTTCGCAGAAGATGTTATGCGGTCGGGTAGCAACGTCGGTTACCACGCCTTGGATGTCATGAAAGACTGTTCTGCCACTCTCCAGCATCATCATTTTCGTCGGCACAAAGAAACTTACAGAATTACAAGGCCCTATCGAGGGCGACCAGCACTGGATTCTAAGCCGTCACATGTGCGTCGTCAAGTTGCATTACGGTGAAGTAAAGGTAATCTCTACAAACTTCAGCAACGAATGCCGGCAGTTAAACAAAGGCCCGACGGTTGCCTGAATTAGCAGAACCCAACGAAGCCTCCGCCCTGACGGTTCTCGGGAACTCTCAACGCCGACCGTAGTGCTCGAACCAGCGTATTCTGTAAATCAAGACCTTGCCCTAATAACACAAAGGATGCTTCCCGTAGTCACGATGCTTTTTCAGAACCCTCTCGAAAAGCACCGCTTCCTACCCCATGCGTATGCCCGTCCGTTCCATCAGAGCCCGTATGCGACGCCATTAAGCAACAAGTGACGAAATGTTACGCGACATCATTCAGCCGTCCAACAGCCCACGGGCGTCTCCCGTGGCGCTAGTGAGGAAGAACGATGGAACTCTCTGCTTAACCGTCAATAAATCGTTGCCTGAACAAAATCACAAAGGCGTGTGTTCCATGCTACTGGTATACGACTCCTTGGGTAGATCCAACAGAAACAAATCAGGAAGATCCCACGCGCTTTGGAAATCAATGTCATGCGAAGCTGTCAGCAAGAAAATCGCCAATGACAAAGTGTTTGTCATACAGCCAGGTGCTACGTTTACGGTAAAGATGGTTGTGCGAATTGAGTGGCTGTGTGCGTAATGGGGGCTCACCAGGCACCGTGACAGTTTAGGCCAGTTGGGTGATATGACGACTATAACTTACTTCGGTAGCACGTGGTGATTGAAGGGTAACTGGTGGCAGAACGTAGCGTCGGCACTCCCATTATTCCAGAGACCTCTATTTTCTGGAAGACTAGCGTACTCTACGATGTGGTGACGTGAATCTAATAAGCTTCGTTCTTCAGAGAGAGTTCGTACGAGATAGAGCAAAGTTTGACAACGCAGAGTAACAGCAGTGCGTATGTAACAATTGTTGCATCGCTATTTGAGCGACTACACCCTCGAAAACCACAGAGACAAGCACCATCACCAAAACTGCTGAGCCGAGCGGATAGGTGCATTCAATATACTAAACGCGTGTGAAGAGCAGTCATGGACGAGTGGTAGCGTGCTTGTTTTGCACTTCCTTGGTATGGGTTCGATTCCTGCCCACCATAGAGTTTCCTACTGTTACATACTAGAGGACAATCTGGCGCTAGTGTCTATGGCAACTCGTTCAGCGGCGCTTCAACCACCATGGGAATTATGGGAAGTACAGACTTCAGATCTGCTTCGGATGGATTTCGTTTTTGAGACTCACGACGATTGTTTTCTGAGCTTTAAACAAAACGAAAAGGAAATATTTACTGTTAATATTTGCTTTTGGCTCCCGCATGTCGCAATTGATAGTCTGGTAGGTAGGTAGGTAGGTAGGTAACAACCTTATTAAATACAATTAGCAGCGGTTGGGCCCCTAGACATCCGGGAGCCCCCTGGCCGACATCTGCAGGCAGGCCCGGTCTACCAGCCAGAGCTGGTCATCCGAGCAAGGAGTTTTAAAATTGCATCCGAGCAAGTGCCCCGAAGAGCGGCCCCCCACGAGGAAAGGGAAGGGATGTGAATCGGTTCCACTGCCGTCGCCTTGGGGCAGCTCCACAAACAGTGGAAGAGATCTGCCTTGGGCGCCTGCTTCGGCGTCTGCTCCGTCCGAGCTCGGAAACGGCGAGCGTCTCTCGCAGACACTATTGATAACTGCACGCGTTTGGTATTTTTTCACGGTTTCTGCGCACTCCCGATTGACTGTTTAAGTAGCTCAGTCGACAGCTGGATATCTGTGGCCTCCTGATAGGTCTGTTATTTTTTATTTCGTTACCGATTATTTACTGACTCAAGCGTGCGCGCTGCTCGTCGTGATTTGCGCGTATCCTCTATGCTGCGCAGCCTGCTGCAGCTTGGATGCAGAAGCCATTATATCCCAATGAAGCGTGTGTTTACAATTAAAACGAATTGTTTCACCAACGGGCGGATAGAATTTGTCGACGCAAGCGTCTCTATGCTCTGACCGCCCTTTTCAATACACCGCCGCAGCACGGCAAATAGATGAATGTGGCTTGAATACCCACGTTAGAAAGCTCGCTTTTCGCGCAGGCTTTCTATCGAGACTGCACGAAAAAATTGTGGTTGATCCCTCTGTGACAGGAATCGGTATAACACAAAAGTGAACCCCGCTTGAGCACGTATGCGGCAATTTCAAAAATCGAGGGGCGGGAGATGGGTTGGATGCACAGGACATGTGAACCTCTTGCATGTACACATCAGCGGCACCTCGACCCCGCTCAGAGATCCTCGACAGTTTCACACAGGCCAAAGCTCTCGAACGACTGACATTTCTCCGGAGACACTGCATTGAGCGAACCAGCGCCCTGCGAAAACTTGTCATAAACCAGGACCGTTCGCAAACAGTTAAACAGCGCCTCCTCTGAGGAGGCGCTGGGTTAAACCTTGCCAGAGAAACCGGAGTGCTGGTCAGCGGATACTTTGTTGGACGCACAATTGCGAAATGCGCATCATGTGCTTGTCGGCGGCCGTCTTTGCGTTCCAGGAGTAGAGCAGGTCGCAACGCAACTGGCTATCATATATGTGTCATACAAGCCAAATTATGTAGCTGCCGTCGTTGAAGCAACCCACCGGCAGGATAGAGGTGTCGAGATTACTCCTGCGCTAACTGCCAAGGTGGATATTACCACGACAATTTTCGACTTCGCTCCATCGTTTCTTGGGGGTGGTACCACCGATGAGAAACAAAAGTGCAGTGAAAGGGAGGCTAGCTTAATATAAGAGCAATTTTGCTGGCTAAGTGCCTTTACTTTAACCGGGCATCAATTAGACGGAAATTGTAAATCGGTGCAGTAAATATAAGACGCTCGTTTTTTCCTCCGTACAGCAAGCCTGTCGGTGGTGTGGTGGTAGCCCTTCCAGCTCCTGCCGTCAGACCCTGGCTGGTTGTGGGTTCGAGTCCCAGCGGGTGGTACTTTTAATTGCGAAGCATTTCTTTGCAAACTTCGAATCTATCTATCTATCTATCTATCTATCTATCTATCTATCTATCTATCTATCTATCTATCTATCTATCTATCTATCTATCTATCTATCTAGCCGCCTCGTTAATGGCCGTTTCGTTAATGGGATGTATGCGAAAATTGGTATACCACAACATGACTGCATAACGAAGATAAGTGACTGTTCATAAGATGAAGATAATGACATGCATGTCATGAGCGACATGATTTACGTGCCACGGTCTTGGTGCTCTCCTGGCCTTTTCGTTATTGGGATGTAGCTAAAATTGGTATGGAGCAACATGACTGCATCACGAACAGAAATTACAAGTCATAACATGAAAATCATGACAGGTGTGTCATAAGCGGCATGGTTTACGTGCCACGGTCTTGGTGCCCTTCTGGCGTTGTTGTTAATGGGATGCATGCCAAAATTGGTATGGCACAACATGACTGCATGACGAACATAAATCACACATCATAACACAAAAACAGAGCCGCGCTGCACAGCGGCAGTGAGGTAGAGAGGACGAGGGAAGCAGGCGATAGCGGGACGCGTACAGCTGCTGCCGACGCCGACCGGATTTCCCCGTGCTCGCGCCGAACGCGCCCTGTGTCCGTGACTCAGCGGTGGCTCGGCCGGTTGCTAGAGCAAAGCAGCTCATTCAATTCATTGCAAGAGGCCATGGGCAGACCACAGAAAGGAAAGATGGCCGAACAGCATGAAAATAATGCTCGACGAAAATAGTGACATGCATGTCATGAGCGGCATGATATACGTGCCACGGTCTTGGTGCTCGTTCGGCCGCTTCATTAACTTGATATATAGGTACCAAAATTGGTATGGAGAGGCAACGATGTGTGACGACCATGGGGTGACACGTTCTAAGAACATGAAAATCCTGACATGCATGTCATGAGCGGCATGATTTACATGCCGCGCGTGTCATTAATGGGATGTATGCCAAAATTACTATGACACAGTACGACTGCATGACGAACATAAATGACCGGTCATAAAATTAGAATCATGACATGAGTGTGAGGAGCGGCATGGTTTTTCGCTACTGAGCGTTGCACTAGCTTTGGCTGTAGTCGAGGCTCCTTATCTTTCTAGCTTTTGTTTCTCCCGAGTGCGTTGCACGCCTCAGAGCAACCTCGCGCCAGGGTACGCGGGAAACGAAACCAAAACTGCACAAGTAAATGGCTTGTGCAGAATTCACAAGCCAAGGCAAACCAATCCGAAGCGTGTGCTTCCTATTATTCCCACGGTGGTTGAACGATCGCAGCGCCAGATGACCCTCTAGTTTAAGTATGAAACTCTATGCTGCCCACCTACCGCGTCGTCAAATGCGTTTGGGCGCTTGCTTGTCATGCGCACATTTCTGTCGTATGCTACAACAAATATGGAAAGTTTATCTCCTGCTTAACCCACGCAGTGAGTCGTCATCAAACTTTCATGATATGTTTTTTCTAGATTGACACAGGAAGGGATGTTGACATTCATCCACCTGTGGCTGTGTCGCATACTCGCCTACACTGGGCCGAGCTCTATGGATATGAGCCAAGTGTAACCGTATTATTAATAGAGATGTGGATGAGATTTCTGACATCAATGATGTTTAGATCAATAGCTCAGATGCGTCGTACATTGTCAACCTACCATGCCAATTTTGGTGCATACCAAGCGAACCGGACGACCAAGAAACCACAGAGACGTACGCAGCTGGATAGATATTTAGATATGCTAAAAGTAGTTCACGTTCGCCAAGAAATCCTTGACATTTAATGTATTTTGGTGGCAGACACCAAGTAGAACGACGGTTTATTGCATCTACGTTTCGGTCCGGGCCCGACCTTTCTCCGCATGTCTTGAGAAGGTCCGGCTACGATCGAAACGTTGATGCAATAAACCGTCGTTTTCTCAGAGGCGCATCGTCAATTCTCGATGCTCTGAACAGGAAAGCGGTGAAGGGTCCCTTCTTTATTGAGGTCGTGAAAGCGAACTCAACAGCACCCAGCTGGTGGTTGATGCCAACGTCCTCGCTCTCTTATTTTCAGTTCAGCTCTATTAGCACTGCCATCAATCGTCCTGTTCGAACATGCGTGCAACATTCCCCTCGTCGCAGACGAAGTCCACCGGGTGAGTCAGCCAGTCTTCCGTGGCGTGAACTTCAACCGGACGATATTAACCACTTGCGTCTTAACAGCGCGTCTCCCACTCGCTCTGAGGCGAGCCATAGTGTAGGTGACCTCAGTGGGCCGGTTTAGAACAACAAACGGCCGATAGGTTGTGGCCAGAAACTTTTGGCATAACCTGCGTTTTCGTGCAGGCGTACACAGCCACACTAAATCGCCTGGATGGTAAGCTACAAGACGATGGCGAGGGTAGTACTGTGTTGTTGATCTGTCTTGCGACGCCAAAGTGCGCAAACGAGCAATCCGACGCACCTCCTCGACAAGGCAAAGGGTCTCGGCGGCTGTGGAATTTTCATGTGTGCCGAAAGGGAAGACAGTGTCGAATGTGTGCCGAGGCGGAGGAGAGTACAGAAGGACGAAAGGGCTATAGCCGGCTGTCTCGTGCTTGGCGGTGTTGGACGCGTATACAACGGCATTGCGTCACCCCATTTCTTGTGATCCGATGACATGTAGCCCTTCCTCTCGTTGCTGACAGCGCATCTTGCTCAAGACGCCGTCAGCCTTCGCCTGAAACAGTGCACGTCGTGCGCATGAAACATTATCTTGCCGAGTGACGTCTAACTCACTCGCTGCTGCACACCGACCGCTATATGACGAGCATCAGGACGATGCTCGAACTGGAAGGGGGATGATGCCGCGCACTTATCCGTGCCCAGCTATACGCTGGCAGCGACGAAGACGATGCACCATATATGCTCGAGACTACGAACGCTTTCTCAGAGAAAAAGACCAAGACGCCCTTTGGAGTCCTGCCTCTGCGGTCCTCTTGTTAGAGAGCTACTATAATCGCGTACCTCTATCAATAAACGCCGTGCGTTCGCAGAACCGCGACCAATATCTTTCGGCAAACCAACACGTGAGAAGATATCGATTAGTGCTGCTGCAACGCACTGCTCGATAGCAGGGAATGCTATCACGTCCACGTATCAAGAGGCAAAATCTGTTAGCGTGAGCGCATATCGGTTTCCGCTTTCTGATTCCGGTGACAACAGACCGATAAAGTCGACTGCCACACGCTCAAATGGCGTGCGCATAACCGTCACATTTCCTAACGGTGCCACACCAACTTCGCCCTTTGGTGTTTTTTTTTTGCCACATATCGCAGGAGTTGAGGAACCGTTTCACGTCGCCGTGCTGATATGGCCAGTAAAATTCTGCAAAAAAGCGATCTGTGGTTCGCCGTGTGCCTTGATGTCCGGCCATTAAACTTTCATGTGCCCCTTTGAGTATCGATCTATTAAATGCTCTTTCGTCTGCTTCTCGGCTCGCCTCTTTCTGCAGCTCGTTCATCTATTCGCTTTGCATGCTCGTTTTCGATCCAATTGCGCAAATCTGAAACGGATAATCCAAGTCGCGAACCAATAACGGCTAATCTCTGGATACCCATTATAGGGTGAAATGGTCAACTCCTGTGAGGGTGCACTCGAGGAACGATATTCTTGCTTCGATGCTTTTAAGAGCGCTATCCTGGCAGGCTCCCCAGATAGTGAGGGAAGGAGGGGGGGGGGGGAGTGATTGTGTGGGCCCAGGCCCGCTCATCAAAGGAACACAATCAAGCCACGACTGTACTAACACACAAACCCTACACCTCTTCTTACAGAAAAATCTATATACATATACAACTCAATGATGTAGCCACAACTAGCTAGGAACATGAAATCCTTTAAGATGCACTAAAGTATGGATAAATAAAATTTCTCGCCGCGTCAGGCTTGAGTGGCAAACTATAGACGCGTCGGCGCTGACTTCGGTTTGTCGACGCGTTACCCCGCTCGCTGACGACGTCAGCGTGCTTCAGCGCAAGTCACAGAAAGGCATCGTGCCGCAGCAGCGGCAGTACGGGCCACCATGATAGGTATCAGCTCATTGGACTCGGGTCAAGCCGCCTGGCACGGCATCTGAACGGGATCAGCTGTCTGGAACGGGAGCCGGAACAGCAGTACCCCGCCTAGTCCCTAGGCCAGTCACTCAGCGGGAGCACGGGTCACGTTCGTGGTTCCGCCAGCTGTCAGGAAGGGCAGCCAGAACACCGCATCTTCGCCTAGTCCATGGCCATTCACCCAGCAGGATCGCGGGAACATAACAACGCCGTGAGGACGTCGCCATCTTCCTCGGACAGGACGTCCAGCCGAGAACCGCCTCGCCCAACGCTTAACTGCCTCGAACGTTGGTACGCGCTCTTCCACCATGAGTTCGTGCTTTTTTCTTTGTCTTCTCTCGCGTCGTTGAGTCTCGGTTTCTCTCCTTGTCACATTACCTGTTCCACGAAAAATGTGCTCCAGCTTTTACAGTTTTTCTCGAATGTTTCACTGCACTGGAATGAACTCTTGAAGTGCTAGGTGACGATAGGATTCCGTTTCTTGAGATTCACTTCACCTCTACCGATAGTGGGACCTGCTGTCCATTCAGCCCACGGGAGAACAAACCTCTCCTCCACATTTTTCATTCTGCCCGTTCGTGATGAAGAGGGGCATAGTTATCTTGTGTTTTAAAAACGCTCTTAAGAGATCTTGCCCGCAGGTAATGATGTCCAGTTCCCAGCAGCACAACGAGCATCTAAAGGCGACTGGATATAATAACCATGTGCAGGATTCCGTGGCGGAAAGGCTGCTCAAACAAGAACGTTCAGCACAAGGCACCCCAGTGGATGTGAGGGATCCTCGGAATGTGAAAACAGCCGTGATCCCGTACATTCACAAAGTTTCGCATAGGTTCAAAAAATAGGTAGTAAAGGTGACTTGTGAGGTTTTTTCGCTTCTCCACGTAAACTAAGGAGCCCATGCAGAGCGAAGGACCCTTCAGAAGAAACAAACTGGTGTGTGACAACAAGCGCAGTGACCCTGTCGCGTGTCGTGTAGGAGTAGTCTCCTAGCCAAACAAAGAGGTGCACCATTGTACAGCTGAATCAGCACAGGAGTCAGGTACAGGGTGTAGCTAGGGAGGGGGGGAGAAGTTCTTGTAGCGCATTGCAAAATATGCGCATGTCGCACCCTTTTCAAACAAGCAGCTATTTTGAACCGTCACAGCGCGAGATTTGAAACTGAACAAATTCTTTTGGCTGACGACTCTTGTACCAGTAAATCATCCTTTTCATTAGCCGTAAGAGAATTGAAATAGTTTCCCGTCCCTTGTAGCCATTCGTATACGCACCGCATTTATTACTCTTCATTTTTCACATTGTTTTGGTGAATTCACACTGGCGTTTCAAGAAGGTTTTTTTGTCGCGTGTCGTTTTGAGCATATAAGTAAGAATGGTTCCGAGAGTAAAGTTTCATGGTTGAAAGTTAGCGCCTGTCCTTGTCTCGTCCCTTCCTAATGTGCACGCTTTAGTGCTCCATCAAAACATTTTCGGCAATAAAGCACTCTGCATCCGCGGAGAAACGGGTCCGACCACACTCCGCCGACTCTTCTACCTCACCGCACCAACTCCGTAAACATCTTGCAGGCGGCACAAGCTGTCTCTTGCACTTACGCAAATTTATCGGTGAAGGAGGCGGTGGTGTAGATAGTACTGACGTTTCAGACGTTCTCCAACACTCGCTCACCATTCAAACAAAAAAAAGGTTGTTGGCCGTTAGTGTCCCTATAAGGTCAAAGCTGAAATTAAGAGCACCTACTTAATGCCTCGCATACCGCTAACCATTGAGCTCTAACAATAGTTTTAAATGTCAGAGACAACAGTGCCTCTAACGCGAGTCGTCAAGTGCCGGGTTGGCAAATTATTTTCTCCTAAACTGGTGCACTTTGAAATGACAGAACACCTCTCCGTTAAAGAACTGTAGCATTCAATGCTCATGTTATCATTCCATGGGAGCACGCTATTGTTCATCGAACAGCCGGAGTCCATACTCCGAGTACAAACTTGACTATCATTAGCACTATTATTCGCATGCTTTATTATTCAGTTGTTTGTTCTATTGGCGAATGTACATCACGAACTCGCTGAACAAAAGCATACCGTGCGCACATGCATAGCATTCTTCAGAGTGCGGCACGTCACTACTTTTCTGCCGTTTATTTATTTCTTACGACAAAGCAGTCTACATCTCATCATGATGTATTGAGACTGCTGTGCAGCGCCATCGCTCAGAAAACCGGAGGAAAATTCTCTACGTATTTATGTAGAGCGGTCATATAAAACTTCGTGTGAGTGCACGTCTTGAGGAATGCAAAGTCAATAGACATTTAAAATAGGGTACACTGACTGCGTTTGTGTTGGTTGTGTTAGGTAATAGAGGCGTATAAGTGTTCGGGAATATCTTTTGCCTCCGCAGAGGCTAACGCAAAGGAATCGCGCTTAGATAACTTTGTTAACGCGAAGGAGCTTTATGTATGGTATAGTACCCTCCTGTCTGCTATATTAAATAAAGTAGCTGCCTAGGAAGATAGGGCAAACAACGGTTAGCATATGAAACATGTGCCGTGGGAACGAACGCGGAGAATGGCATTCACAAAGCTCAGAGTACCTTATCCCCAAACTCTCGAATGGCTTTAGGACATAGACTCGCACCTTGTTATACGTACGCATATTTGCATATAAATACACGCGCATTCAGAACGTCGTCTGCACAGCCTCATTGATTGATTTTTGGGCTATTGCGTCTAAGAACCACGGTACGATGATGAGAGACACCGTGGTGAATTCCTCTACAAATTCCGTTCTCAGCAATGGATAACCTCCCGGTCTTTCCTCGTTTCCTTCCTCCTCCTCTGGAAATTTTGACCACTTGGGGTTCCTTAATGTGCACTGCCATCGCAGCCCCTGACGCCAGAACTTTATTGCGATAGCAATTATATGGACAGTCTCGGCTGGTTTTTGCCGTCTCCGTCGCCGCCGCCATGAACCGTACATGTATATATATATATATATGAAATTCCCAAAGAAAAATAATTCAGATTGTTTGATTGATTGATTGATTGTGTTTTGGTTAGGAAAGGACGCTAATTTCTGCAGCCCATGTAGGGAGCACGGCTAAGCGTCCGTGGGGGAAAGGGAGTGAAAGAGATAGAGAGGAGAGAAAGGCCGTAGTGGAAGGCTCCGGAAATTTAGACCACCTGGGTTCTTTAACGTGCACTGACAACGCACAGTACACGGGCCTCTGGTATTTTCGCCTCCATCGAAAATGCGACCGCCGCGGCCGGGATCGAACCCGCGTATTTTGGGTGGCAGCCGAGTACCGTAACCACTACACCACCGCGGCGGACAAGTACTTCCAAAGCGCGGAATCGAACCAGAAAACTCTCGCTCCGCAGCGCGTGGCGCTAACCACTACGCCACAGAGAGCAGATCCTTCATGGAGCTAACGGCGAGCCTTATATACACACCCTTTACCGCTGACAAGACTCAGAGACAGCAGGCGGTTATAAGCGTTTCTTCATTGCCAGCGAGATGGCGCGAGGAGCGCAACGGCCGCCATTGCAACAGGAGCGCTGTTCAAAGTGAGAGTATCCATTGCGCCGCTTATTCGCGCTCGTTCAGTGTATATCTGTGCGCTCGTTTCGTGCGTGCTTCACCTCCTAGTTCGCGCTCATCTTCTGTTTGTTCATTTAGCGGCCTCCTTTGAGCTCGAGGGACGCGCTGGAAATTTTCAGCTAGAAATTTCAACAAAGGGGACCGCAACGCTCTTCGCGTTGCGGTCGCCTTGTTGCTATCGCATTCACTGCTTCGCCCTTGCGGCGAAACTGTGACCTTTTCATCTAAATAGCACCGCTAACAAACTCTTGCGTACGCAGATTAAACTTTTACCTCGTTAACTTGACACTAGAATTATTTATTTGTGTGGTACTTCAGGAATTCCCAGCTTGTGAATAGCAACTTAGCTTTAATCCTAAAGCGGGAAGTGTATATTCATTGCATTTTGCAAGTATTAATTAACTTAGGGGACAAACACTTGGAGACGGATACGGAACCCGACAGCAAGCAATGGAACGAAGAATTATGCGCGTAGCAGAGCAGCAGGCCGCGCCGGCGGCAGGACGGGTAGGCCGAGCGTCATCGCCACGTCGTAGGCCCTCTGGACAACCCTTGAGTTGATGTAGGTCTGTGCTCCTGAGCATGGAGCTCCATTCCTCTTCCGTCGTACGTTGTGAACCCTGTGATAAGGGGCACTGCCAAATAATATGGTCTAACGCATAAGTAGCGCAGTTTCTTGGGTATTTTAATCAAGGTTTTCGATGAGCTGACTGTGGCAATCAAGACTAGGGTATGACCTCGTATGAAGCATACGGAGGGTTGATGCCTGTGCTCTGGAGAGTTCCTCGTGAGAAAGAGTGAAGACCCTCCCGCTCCACTGATAATGTTTGGTGATCTCATTAAAAATGAGCGGAACGCCTCTAAAGACCGCTACATCGGAGTCCGAAGATCGGCAGACTGCCCAGCGCGGTAAGTTCGCGCACTCGGGCGTGGGCAATGTCGTTCAGGCTGGCTATGGAGGCAAGATGTGATCCGATGTGAGCTGGAAACCAGATAATGGTGGGAAGTGAAATATTCCTGTGGCCTAAAATGCAATTTGCTTCCGCTGATACCGATCCCGATGCAAAATCTCTGACCGCTGCTCGTGAGTCGGTGTAGATTTGTTGCTTAGGGTCTACTTGTTCAACCTTTGCGGGAGGGGCATTCCTGAAAGCTGGCAGGGTCATGAAAAGGTTAAGCTCAAAGGCCTGATCTCCAAGAGCATGAAGAGAGTGCTAGGGGTACCTGCGAGTACTAGCAGGCAACGGCTAAGACAAGTGGGTCTTCACAACATGCTTCAAGAGATAATTTAAGCGCAGCATACGACTCAGATGGGCAGGCTTAAAGAAACTATTGGGAGACGAAAGAGACGCGTAACACCATCGTTGTTCTTTTACGAAAGACATGTTTATTGCGATGAGAATGGTAAGTAAGTGTTCGGAATTACAGGATTGCTAGCAGACTATTAAAAACAATCTGGTCTTAGGAGATTTTACTCTTGCACACTACCCCTTTGTGCAAGCTTTGTTCATTTGTCCTGCTGTCAGATATCTCTTTTCTTTCTCGAGGGGATACATAGAGTAATGCACAAATCGTTGCATCCATGCGACAACTCTGATCAGTTTTTTTTTCAAGAAACTAAATTGCTTAAAAAGCAATGCTGATTTCTCCACCGAGTGAGCAACAGTATTAAAATGAATTGCCTTTCTCTCTTCCTCCGCAGTTATATCTTCACAGACGGCTTCGCAGTGTGGTCAGTTAGCAGAGGGCCTCGAGAGCCGTGAAGGTCTATGCCACCAAACCGTAGTTGTTTTGAACACTTCAAGAGAAACTCCTCGTGCTAAGAGGCCAGTTGCGTTTTCTGCACCTGGGCAGTAATTCGATTGGTCTGGATCTGTGAACCGTTGAAACTCCATCATGCGGTTAGCCACAAAGGGTTTCCACTGCTTCTCAGAGCCCCGCACCCGGTGAAGTGCAATTGTCGAATCCGTCGACAGACCCCACCCTTCCACTTCTGGTTAAACGATCGGCCAAGTAGTCTTTCAGCCTTGCACCCATTACAATGCCGATCAATTGAAGTCTTGGAAGGAAAAGCTTCTTTAGGGGGGCTACTGTCGATTTCGACGAGATCAAATTTGCAGTTGGAATGCCCAGTCGACAAACCCGCAAGTATGCAACCACTCCTTATGCCTTGGGGCCTGCGTCCGTAAATATACAAATCGCTATTTCGTCGTCATCAACCTTGACACATCTTGGAACTGTTAGCGCAGTTAAATAGTGCAGTGCAGTATACTATTGCGTCCACACTGCTTTTATCTGTTCGGGCAGCGGTGCATTCCAGTCAACGCTTAGTTTCCAGAGTTCTGGGAACATCAATTCGACAGTCACAGTGACTGGAGGAATGAGACTTAAGGGATCAAAAATACGCACTATTGCTTGCAGAATGGATCTTTTTGTGTTGCAGCTCCGGTCAAGGAAACATAAGACAGATTCCATAGAAAAGGCAAGGTGGTCCTTTTCTTTATCCCGTACAAGTCCTAACACACGAGTAGTATTGCTTGTAGGGCTCTGCACTGTGTTCGTGGGATATCCAGTTCCTTCATTCTGAAACATCACCGACAACGTTTTGGAGTTTGAGTTCCACTTTTGAAGAGACATGCCTGTCCATTTCATTATGCCCAGTGCATCTCGATAGAATTCTTCAACTGCTTCTTCCTTGTCGGCACCTGAAATGATGTCGACGACATAGAGGCTCTCGGCGAGTGCTTTTGCAGCTCCCGAACAGTTGTCCATCACACCGAAATGGTGACGTATCGTGGCAGCAAGCAGGAATGGGCTACCGGTCACTCCGGAAGGGACCCGTGTCATCCTCCAGACTTCAAGTGCAGGATTCAGTATTTTCCTAGTGGGTACTTGTTTCAAGTGCAGGATTCAGTATTTTCCTAGTGGGTACTTGTTCGTACCAGAGAAAGCGTACGGTACCTCTTTCTTCCTTTCTTAGGGATATTTGTAGAAAAGCTTTTTCGACATTTGTACTGAGTCCGATGCATTGCGTTTTCAACTTCAGCATGACCTTTAATATATCCGGGTTTAAGTTCGGTCCTGAACCCAATGTTTCATTCAGTGACACGCCGCCGGTATCTCTTAACGACGCATCAAGCACCACTCTGACGCTAGCTGACAGGCTAGCAGGGCGCAACAAAGCTAGGTGGTGCATATAATACAATATTACTTGATTTTTCGGAATCCGCTCGGTGAATCTCTGTTGGAGGTACTGACGTATGGTCTCGTCGTACTTCATCAGCATTTCCTCATCTTTCAGCAATTTCTCTTTGAGTCTGCACAAATGTTTCTTTACAACTCCGCCCCGCCACGGTGGTCTAGTGGTTATGGCACTCGGCTGCTGATCCGAAGGTCGCGGGATCGAATCCCGGCCGCGGCGGTTGCATTTCGATGGAGGAGAAATGTTAAGGCGCGTGTGCTGTGCGATGTCAGTGCACGTTAAAGAGCCCCAGGTGGTCGAAATTTCCACTATTTCCTCCACTACGGCGTATTTCATAGGCAGAGCTGGTTTTGGGACGTTAAACCCCATGAATCAATCATTCTCTGCAACACCCTCGTCAGTAAGACGAAAATCGACTGGATTCTATGAAAGAGCTACTGCGTGTCTTCCATTGATGAACCTAATCGAGGACTAAAAAGCCTTATGAACTCCTTCGTGCTCTTGATTATGTGGAACTTGGTCCACAATGCCCATGCTTTCGAGCTCCCAGAAAGATTTGAGCTGAGCCGTCTATGCGCATTTGTTTTCAGCTACACCGGCTCGAAGGACAGCTACCGTTCCACTGGTGTTGCTGTACAGCACGACG
Organism: Hyalomma asiaticum; assembly: GCA_013339685.2. Lineage (NCBI taxonomy): Eukaryota > Metazoa > Arthropoda > Arachnida > Ixodida > Ixodidae > Hyalomma > Hyalomma asiaticum. The sequence continues at coordinate 23,744 of JABSTT010002605.1, read as the reverse complement.
CCTTGCAGTTTCCACCCGAAGTGTGTTTTAATTGCATCTAGGCTACCCTGAAGATTCCGCACGTCGCCGATCACTAGACTGCAATAGTAGTCAGCGCCCATCGGTATACCAATGTCATTTTGCGCTAATAGTGCAGGTGGCAAGGTAATACCCTCTAAGTCAGCCACCTTTGTTTTGACCTCTTTTATCACCTTCTCAGGCATGAGAAGCTCGTCAGAACAAATCTCAGGTTTCTCCAGAGCCTCGAGAAAGCGCTATTTTTTGTCGTACTGACTCTTCAACCAACGCCGTACGCGTCTAGGCTTTTCTTAATGATAATGCCTGTTCTTCCGAACGGAACGGTGGTAATGTCTTCTTCACCAAGTACTTCCAAATTCAGCTGAAGTGACAGTTCTTTTGTCACGAAAGTTCTCTGACTTCCGCCATCAAATAGCGCCGGGTAAGGAGTCTTCGCTGAGAACTCTCTGCCCATATTTGATCTGTCTGGTGCAGTATATTTCTAGAAGAAAGGCCCAGATTTCAACGCCACAAAAGCAAGACTGAAGACAGGAAGAGAGGTCCTGTCTTCTGTCTTGCTTTTGTGGTGTTGAAATTTACACCTTTCTCTAGAAATGTTTCACGAACTAGCCCCTCAAGAAATACTTCCAGAAGCAGTAAGTAGTCGTTTTGTCATATTCACTGTGTCTCGCAGAGTTCAGCTCGGTTGCTGTGTTACAAGCCGGCTTCCACGCAGGACTGCACATTTGAGTGAGGTGCCTATTACTATATATTTTACAATTTACTCCTTTGTTGCGACATTTTCGCGATGTATGCCGTTTTATAGAACAGCAGAAGCATCTGCCAGCTTTGAGGAGTGCTCTTTTCTCTCCTTGAGAGAAAGCAGCGTCTGGCATTCTTTCGTCATGTGATCCTTAGCAGCAGAAAACGCACAAGGGTCTTTCTGTATGTAATCACTAGCCGTAAAGGTTGAAGCTGCTGACGCCTTCGGAGCCCTGGACTTTTCGTTATCAAAACGTGGTTTTGTACTACTGCCTTTGCCTTCTCTCTGCCAATCTGCAACGCCTTTTCTCGGCTTCCCACTTCGTTTTTGAGAAAATACTGCAAACTTGCAATGCACAATCTACCCTCTTTTTTCTCGGCAAAGGTTTTTGATATTGTACAAGGAGTTCTCCTGAGAGCATTCGCAGAAGTGCGGAGGGGAACGTTGCTCCGTAGCTGCCTGTTGGAACTCTAAGTGCCGTGAGAGCAGTTATATTTCGCTGCATGTGGTTATAGAGGTGACGTAGGTCTCTTATCTCCTGCCCGCTTCGTACAGTTGGCTGGTCCAGCAGCTGCGTAAGGCCTTCCTGAATGAGCACATTAATGCGTCCGAAACGCTGGTTCAAAAGCTCGATGACCGTGTTATAATTGGCTGCGCTCGCTTGTATACCAGCCACCAGCACTGCTGCCCTCCCTATGATAGCCGACTGCAAATACAAGAACTTCTTTCCATCAGAAAGATCGTCGTTATCGTGTGTGGCTTGCTGGTACTGCTCTAAGAAGGGCTGCCAGGCTGCCACTCCGTGGCCGCGCCACTAGACCGCTGCAGCTAGAGTTTCGGCAACTCCACCTTTGAACCATTGGCTCTCAGGTTCCCGTTGCGAGGGGCCCGTGACGCATCCGCTGCTGAGACGGCACCCGCTCGATGATCTCCGGCTTGTTGGCTGTGTCTTGCGGCGTAGGTGACTATTCTGTCGTATGCGATTGTACGTGCGTAGTTCCCGTCGGCTTCCTCGCAGGCGCAAGCGGCTCGGCAGCAGCGTCCACTTCGTTCAGTTGTGTTAGGGGGGCGCCGAGTCTTGCTGACAGCACGTTCAGTGTCGCTTCGTCTGAGTGTGCTTCTTGGGATGAATCTGCCTCGGATATCAACGTGACCGCTTGGGTTATTGAGCGCTTTGTTCTTTTCTTACGTTGATCCATCGTACATCCGCCTTTGCATTGCTTTTAGAATGAAGATTGGCCTCGGAGGTATGTAGAGTCTTTTTTCGCCGCAGGCTTTAGTTTTCGGTTTCACAGGGCGCGGTAGTGGCGTCGTTAGGCCTGCTTGTTAGAACCGTGGAGTCCAAGGCGGTTGCACCTCTGAGGATTGTTGGGTTAATGGCAAAGTCCGTCGGGATGCCGACGCATAATACTTGTTGAAATTCTAAACTGATGATTGCCTCAGTTCCCGGCTTTGGGAACCAAATAAAGAAACTCTTGGGAGACAAAGGACACGCCACACACCATTGGTGTTCGTTTACGAAAGACTGATGTTTATTGCGATGAGTAGATTAGGTAATAGTAGGATTACAGGGTTGCCAGCAGACTATTAAAAGAAGCTGGTTTTAGGAGATTTTACAAGGCTCTCCTCCTCGGCCGCGGAAAAAGCATCCAGCCGTCCTAGCTTGAGCTTGAGCTCTAGAAGAGGAACGCAGACATCTCACTAAGGAACAACGGCCTCACGTTACCGGCTCTCCTTTTCCCCGCAACGTGCGCCCGCAGCACAATGTGAGGTTGCGGAGTGCTGGGGGTGAAGCCCTGCTCCAGGACGTCCGTGCAAACCTGGAGTCGGCAACTTCGTACACGTGGCGCCGTACGGTTGATCGGCCAACTTCTCGGCAATCACGATTGACCACAAACGTTGTGTTATCCACTCCGCGTCTCTTAGGAACGCCGCTCCCGCTAAGGCTGAGCGAGTAGCTATCGCCCTTGCTCTCCTGGACGACTCTAAGCAAAAGATCTACACTGACTCACGAGAGGCAGTCAGGGCTTTCGCGTCCGAATCGGCATCTGCTGAATTAAATTGCAATTTAGACCACAGGGATATTTCTCCTCGCACCATTATCTGGTTTCCAGCTTACCTCGGATCACATCTTGTCTCCATGGCCAACCTGAATGAGATCACCCGCGCCTGAGTGCGCAAACTTACCGCGCTGGGCAGTCTGGCGATTTTCGGAATCCGATCTTGCGGTCTTTAGGGACGTTCTCCTCATTTTTAACGTGGTCACCAAAAGAGGAGGAGGAGGAGAAGGAGGGGGGAAAGACAGGGAGGTTAGCCAGTGCTGAGACCGGCTGGCTACCCTGTGCAGGGGAAAAGAGGGGCGAAGGGAATGAAAGATAATAGAAAGGAGAAAAGACAAGAAAAAAGAAAAGGATAGAGAAAAAATAACACGCACAGAAAAAAAGGAAACGCGACACTGCTTAGAGTCTGTCCTTTAGACCGCTCGTCCTTAAAAATCGTAACAGCGCGTTCGGCGCTTTCCGTGCTGACGATGGTCCTGGCCAGTCCGTGCAAACCAAACCACCAAACATTATCATTTGGGCAGGAGGGTCTTCCCCTTTCTCACGAGAAACTCTCCAGACCACAGGCATCTACCCTCCGTATGCTTCATACGAGGTCATACCCTAGTCTTCATTCCAACAGTCAGTTTGTCGAAGGCCTTGATTAACATGCCCAGGTTGCGGCGCTACTTGTACATTAGACCACATCTTCTGGCAGTGCACCTCATCACAGGGTTCACAGCGTATGACCTAACAGAAATGGAGCTCCATGCGCAGGAGCATAGGCCTTCTACACCAACTCAAGGGCTGTCCAAAGGGCCCACGGCGCGGTGGTGACGCTCAGCCTACCCGTCCTGACGTGTGCGCGGCCTGCTGCTCTACCGCCTTGGGCGGTAGCGTTCCTCAGGACATAAAGTTCTCTGTCTGTCTGTCTGTCTGTCTGTCTGTCTGTCTGTCTGTCTGTCTGTCTGTCTGTCTGTCTGTCTGTCTGTCTGTCTGTCATTCCGAACCTCTTCGCTGTTGTCGACGGCACCGCTTATCCTTTCTTAGTGCCATTCCATCGACCTAAATGATCATGGGTCATTTATTGCTGTGATGACGTCGTCTGCTGAGGCCCATATTTCCTTCACGTTAATCAGTATATCGTCCACCCCTTTCTACTCTGATCCATTCTCTTGTATGCCTTACACCTTGATGTTCCGCGCACAGTTCTTCGTTCCATCGCTTGCAGTGGGGTTCCTAGTCCATCTCCAAATTTTTGTCCCCTAAGTTACTACTTGAGAAATTATGTTATTATATACTTCCCGTTTTAGGAATAACGCCAAGTTGCAATTCACAAGCTGCGAATACCTGAAGTGCCACACGAATACACAATTCTGGTGTCAACGTAACGAGGTAAAGGTTTAATCTGCATACGCAAGAGTTTGTTGGCGCTGTTATTTACATGAATAATTCAGGCAGTGCACGTTAAAGAACACCAAGTAGCCGAAATTTCCAAGGCAGTTCACTACGGTATCTCCCATAATCGTATCGTGGTTCTGGGACGCAACACCTCAGAAATCAATCAATTAGGCTGTGCAGACGAAGTTCTAAATGCACGCGTATTTATATGCGAATATGCTTATGTACAACAAGGTGCGAATCGATGTCCGAAAGGTGTTGGAGAGATTAAGGATAAGGTGCCCCGAGGTTTGGGAATGACATTCTTTGGGTTCGTTGCAACAGCGTATGTTTCATATGCTAACCGTCTTTTTCCCAACCTTCCCGGCGAGCTATTTGAAAATAGCGGCCAGAAGGTACTATGCCATACGCAAAGCTCCTTGGCGCTAATCCCGTTATGACCTCAGCGCGCTTCCCTTGCCTTAACCTCTGTGGAAACAAAAAGGTATTCCAGAACACTTATATGCCTCTATTGCTTAACACAGCTAACGCAAACACAGAGTCAGCGTGCCCTATCTTAAAGCTGTCTATTAACCATGTATTGCACAAGACGGGCACTCACTCGAAGTTTTCATTACCGTTCTACGTAAATACACTGAGAATTTTTCTCCGGATTTCGGAGCAATGGCAGAACACAGAAGTCCGAATGCATCATGATAAGCTGCAGCCTGCTGTGTGGAAATAAATTGAACAAACGGCTGAAAAGTAGTGACGTGCCGCACTCTGAAAAATCATAAGCATGTGATGCGAGTTCATGATGTACATTCGCCAATAAAATTAATAACTGAATAATAAAGCATGCGAATAATAGTGCTAATGATAGTCAAGTTCTTTGTACTCGGAGTACTGACTCCGGCTGTTTGTTCAACAATAGCGTGCTTTCATGAAATGATAGCATGAGCATTAAATGCTGCAGTTCTTTAACGGAGAGGTGTTCTGTCATTTCACTGTGCGTCGTTTAAGGAGAAAACAATTTACCAACCACGCACTTGACGACTCGCGTTAGAGGCACTGTCGTCTCTGGCATTTAAAACTATTGTGAGAGCTCAATGGTTAGTGCAGTATGCCAGGCATTAAGTAGGGGCTCTTAATTTGAGCTCTGATTTTATAGAGGCACTAAAGGCCAACAACCGTTTTTGTTTTAATGGTGAGCTAGTATATGAGAACGTCTTAAACGTCAGTATTATCTACACCACCGCCTTCTTCACCGAGAAATTTACGCAAGTGCAAGAGACGGCTTGCGCCACCTGCAAGATGTTTACGGAGTCGGTGAGGTGACGTAGAAGATTCGGCGGAATGGAGTGGGGCCTGTTTATCGGCGGCTGCAGCAGGGGCCGGACACTTCGACTAGTTTCGGTATTGGAAATAAAGCGTCCGCCATTGTTTTGGTAGGAAGCGAAATTGAGCAACTGTTGCATGTGTGGCCTTACCTTTCCAACCTACGCATGAATAAAGTAAAGTTATGCAATTATGTATAGAAATAAAATGTGTCGTCGGGTATTTTCTTTTTTTTAACACCCTATATATTTATCCAGACGCTGCATTCGTTGCGCCGACGGGCGGCGCTTTCGCTCTTATCTCTTCTGCTGCCATTCCGTCCGTCTGCTTCTGCCGTTGTCACTGTGCACGTGTGGAATTTCTTTGAAGTGCCTTGAAGGTGAACATTTCGGTGTTTGTGAGTACGAACGCGCTCAAAATGTCGACGAAACAAGGAAAAGGACACAAGGCGTGCTGCGGTGATTTTGGTGCCACAACTTGGGAAGAAATAGCACAGCGAAATTCCATTTCCCAGCGGACGAAAGGTAAGTACACTTTTTTGTTCGGTACGAGGAAGCGAGGGCTATCCTTATCAAATCAGCTACAGGGCGAACCGAAAGATTGCTGTCGGCGCTTTACAGTGGGTTTTTTGTTTGGCACTGCGCATTTTTCGGTAATGTAGCAAGCATGTAAAGCTACTTGTGGACAGTTTCTGGTGAGCCGACTGATGCCAGCTGACGCGCAGACGGAAATTTCGCTTCGGTATCGGTTTTGTTAGCGGTGGCTCTTAATTTCTTTTTCTTCGAAAAGAAATCGTGCAAAGTATGCTCGCTGAATGCGCTTCTTCGACGAACTGGTTCGGCTTTAGATCATTCCGACGACCAGTTTCTTGTTCCTGCTATACCACATATGAATGCTTAAGAAATAAGCCCCCAAAATCATTTACGTAGCAGTGACTGCTTACGTTCCGTGTAACGTGAAGTTCGTGTTACCTGCGCTAAGGCCAAGCTGCGCTTTGCTTTTGAACCTGCGACACATTCTTTTCTCCCTTTTTCGTACTCTCTATATTAGTGTCGCTTTTACGTGTTGTTTATCGATTTCCATTGTGGTATTCGTTTCATTTTCTAGGTGAGACGTAGGGCGAAATTACGCCAAAAGGGCAGACCTCGAGGGACTCACACAGAAGCAACTGCACGACGGCTACTGCCTCTGTTCCGACCACTTCGCCGAAAGTGCCTGCGCGAACCCTACCAAAACAAAACACTTTAGCGCATTTCGATGTCTGCGCAAACAGCGTGCAAGGTATTCTCTTTGTGCAGACATTCATGGCTCACATTGTTGCCCTATAATTCACTGCTGCGAACACGAATTTTGAGGTCCTGTACTTGATGCGGTGAAGTTGCACAAGTACAAATAGTACTCGGCATTCTTGCCACGCATACTTTCATTTTAATATCAAATGACGAGGAAGAAGCTCCTAGAAAAGTCAAATATTTTAGTAAGTCAAGAAAGCACGCTGTGCCACAAGCAAGAGTACCAGCAAAGTTGAGGCGCTTTCACCGGTTTGTTAAGGCGTCTTCGAAAGTCAAATGACAAATTACCTCCAGCTAATTACAAAAGTAATAGTACAGCTCAGATTTGCCCTATGCTTCCAACATTATGCACGAAGCTGAGCTTGTGAGCTCTATAAAATAAATGCTTTATATGATTCAGGCATATTACAGGAATGTCTTGAAAACTGGTCAGAGTAGGCTTGTTCTGAGCTATCTGCCCAGGTTAATTCATTAAATGCTGTAGATCTGGAGTTACCTTTGTAAACATTTTTTTCCGTGTCCCGAAGGTGCGCTTTCCGTAATACCTTTGCGCATGACCCTGTCCTAGCCCAGTTTCCAATGATGATTAACCATCGAAACTTACCTATACTGCATTTTTTTTTCTCAATGGAAAGCTCTGTCTACAGGGTGTCATTTGCTGTTTGATGTTGTAGGATTGTGATACTCATGCCTAAATTGTGGTAGAATATATGGGCATAAATCGCGAGGAATAACTGCAATGTACTGCTGTAAAATTCTGTAATGATGCCCTGTTAGCAATGCTATAGCTTTGATCGAGGGTTTACGCGACGTATCGAGAAACATAGCCGAGTGTTATAATGTAAATATAATTTGCTCAGTATGTAATGGTACATTAGCACAAGCTGAGTTATATAGGAAGTTGGCTTGCTATAGAAGGTTGTTTCGACTAGCACGCTTCATAGGAGAAGGGGCTGGTAGTGTTGGGCTAAACGTGCACGTCATCTGCACTGCATGATCAGTTCATTATTCACAGACGTGTTACTATGAAGCGTCGTTTCTGGAGAATTATGTACAGCCAATAAACGTGGTGACCCCTGCAGCGATATTCTGTATACGATGAATAGTGTGAAGACTTCTCTCATGGTTGTGTAACCGATACAGAATGCGAACATTTCTATTTATCGTACGAGATTCACTGCTCTGTGCTATTGTGGCATCTATTGATTTTTATCGTTTGCAATGCGTTGCTAATGAAATGAGTGAATAAACCACATTTTCTGACTACACCGTTTTCTTGCTCAAACAAAACTGTCACGCTTCAAGGCTTGCTGGCTCGTGCGCATTGAAACGAGAAATATTTACAAACAAATGTTTTGTGGCTGGGCTGAAAGTTCGAGAAAATAGCAAACGAAAGTTGTCGAAAACAAGATATGCAGCAGCAACGAAACCTGAAAAAAAATTGCAAGTGGTCGCGCGCTCGTCGAGCGCATAGCAGACGACAAGCAGCTCGGAGCTTCCTCCTCTCTCATCAACAAAACCGTTGCCGTAGCAGCATCGGCAATTTTTTTATTGTTTTTTGGTTTCACAGTTTGGCCTACCAAACACCAGGGGCAAACTGGCGCTAGTGGTGCTATTATCGTTTACCTGGGGGGTATACTAGCTGACCTACCCCTGGTACAGGCGCGTAGTACAACGCTTGTCATGCATGTCCGAGGTGCACCCGGGCGCGCCGACTTTCCTTCGCCTCTCCATTTCGTCACCTCAGGAATGTCGACCTTGGAATCCGTTCCTGTTGAGAAGCCTCCCGCGCCCGAAAGGGTTGCTATGGAGATGGTGACGCATCGTGCGCGGTAACCACTGTTGCCCGCGTATGTACACGTAGAAAAGGGGCGACTTCGTAGATAAAATATCATGTTTTGACAATCAATAAAATATCATGTTTTGACTCAGATTCTGGAGAAACCACTGCGCGCTGGGACACCCCGAAAGGTGCGCTTTCTATTGAGCGCAAAAACGGAAGAGCGACGAAAGACGGTAGACAGTCACTTTAACATTCAATTGCCTGCACCGCGTGGCTACATTTCCCGAGTCGTTATGAACACATATGGGGTCGTTTTATTAGATGCGAAGCATCTTTTGCTCGGGGCTATGTCCATTGTCCGTTGGCGTCCGCACCTCTCCTTCTCAACCCCCTCTCCACACCAACTGTCCGATAATGCGTTTCTCACTCCGTCCTCCTCTCCACGCTAGCTGCGCGATAGCGCGCTACTCCCTCCGTCCTCCTCTCCTCTCCGAACGGCGCACGTTGACTATGGAAACGCTCTTTCTGCGATGAATGCTTTACCAGCTCGCAAGGAACGAGAACGGGCCCTCGTCCACGAGAGATAACGCTGACGCAGGCAGCGTCTGCTAGCGTCAAACCGATGCAAACGCGACACCTAGTCAAACCGATCCAAACGCGGCGTGCACCCCCGTGCTGCTTCGCATCGCCTCATGGTCCCCTTTAGCGGGAGATGGTGTAATTTCTTGTTAATATTGATGTGCGATAGAAGTGTATGATGTTAGTGTTGTCAAAATATTCATTCATGTTCGCCATGCATTCACACCCTCTTGTTCCTATTTTGGGGCATAGCACGTAAACGAGACGACCAGGAGTGAAATGAGATGTACACGTGGCTAGATAGATAGATAGATAGATAGATAGATAGATAGATAGATAGATAGATAGATAGATAGATAGATAGATAGCAAGGTGAAACTTGTTCATGCTCTCCAAGAAATGCTTCGCCTTTAACTGAGTTGCAACTATGGATATCTGTGAGAGTGATATACGGCTGTTATCGCAGACGCTGTGCACGGAGCTTTCTGGCGTAAACATCCGATTGTGGCGGAATCCTTGTGTCGCGAATACCACGTCGCGTAGAATGTTTTCTTGTTCTTTTTTCTTTTTCGACTGCTTTCTTAGAAGGGTGCTCAAGCAAACGAGCATGCGCACCGCAGGGAGTCTTCTTGACGACGTAGGACAGAGAACGAAGACCACGTGTGTGCGTCGCGGCCAGTTTCTGGAATGTGTTGTTTGTATTAGTTTTGTAGCAAAGCCGGATGCACGCGATCACGAGGGCTTGCGTTGAGCATCGTTAACTTCGGCCTGCCTGACTGGCCCGTGTAAGCCGTTTTCCTAATGGTGGGAGGCGGTGGTGTTCCGAGACGTCCGTGTTGCCGTGGGTGCTGAAAAGTGCTATTTAAGCGGCGGCACTGGCCTTTTCTTGAGAGCGGGCTAGGGGACCATGACGCTCAGAACCACCGGCGCCAGTTCGGCAGGCCGACGGGGTATGATACCATTTTCTATGTTGTATAATTTTTTCCCTGTGTGTTTTCCAACTTCAAGATGTCTTAGCTAAATAAACCCCCCAATGAGTGCTCTCCCAATTCACTGTGTCGACTCCTCATCGCTTGCCTGCGCGGAGTGGCTCCCACGCCTCTTCGTCTTCCTGACCTTCCGATGCGTCTAACATTAACGGCCCCGACGTTTCGCTACAAAGTGGTGGAGGTTGCTCGGTAGCGATATTCCCGCTCTAAAGCTATGCCCCGAGTCAACAAGCATCAGGAAACTACTTCGGGCTGCTCCACTATGACGGAACCCCCTTCCTTTCTCTCAGCTATGGCTACCCCCCAATCAAAACCTTTCGTCGGACCGCCAGTCTTCAGAGGCGCGCCAGAGGAATCTGTTTCCGAGTGGCCACTTTGCTACGAACATGTCGCGTCGCTGAACAACTGGGACCAAGCCACGAAAGTTAAATCTTTATATTTGGCTTTAGACGGCGATGCAAAGAAGTGGCACACTACTCAGATTCTAACGGGTGCCCCTAATTCATGGGAACAATGGGCGACGTTATTGAAAACGTCATTTACCAGTCGTCACGCAGTCGAGATCGCCCATTTACGACTGCAAAACAGAACTCAGCTGCCGTCCGAAAGCCCGGAGCAGTACTACTATGACGTCGCGCAGCTTTGTGCGAGGGTCGACCCGTCTATGTCAGAAGATGACCGTTTGCGGCACCTTATGCGTGGTCTGCGGCCGGATGTACAGGAAAAAATGATCATCGCGAACCCGGAAACCTGCGCCGCATTCCTCCAAATTTTACAGCGCATAAATTACGCAGCTTTGATGAGCCCTGCTTCTTGGTCACTTCCGATTGACACCCACTCTCCTTCCGGATTGCAGTCGTGGATGCAAAACATCGCGCCTCCGGTAGGGATGGCATCCGCCGCCGCGGCAGTACAGCCTCCTCCTACATGTATCGCCACCTGCGCCGCAGCAGAGCGTTGCCCGCGGGAGGCTGCCGACCGCGAGGGAAACTTGAAGGCGATTGCAGACTCCATCGCCTTACTGTCGGACCGGATAAAAAACATCGAAGACGAGATGCGTCGCCCCCCAGTGCCTTGGCCACCGAGAACATACCGTGCGAACGACGGGCGTCCCCGATGCCAGATTTGCAGCCGCATCGGCCACGAAGCACGACAGTGCTGGCAACGGTTCCGGGACGACAGAAATGATCATGCGCATTCTCTGGGCAATCAGGATGGGCAGCATAACCCTTCGGGAAACGAGAACGGCCGGGTTTAAGGGGCCAGCCCGGCCGTCCCATCGGCACATTGTCGGAAAGCCAGCTTCACGCAGTCCCCACACGAGCCAATGGTACAATAACGTTGCGACACCGCCCTGATCTCAATAAGGGGTGGTGACAACATCTTTATTTCATGGCAAATGCCGACACGCTTTCCCGCCTTCCTCACGACCCCGCACCAGTAAGCGAAGAAAACCTTTTACCTTTGCTGGTTTTGGGTCAGGCGGATGTTGGAAAAAAGCAGAGGGCAGACCCATGGATTAGAGCCATTGCACAGCACATCGAGGACCCGAGTGCGCCCGTTGTCAGGAATTCTAAAAGAACGGCACGGAGTTTTCGGTTAATCGACGGTGTACTGTATCGGAGGGCGAAAGGCTTTGAGAAAGATCGCGCGGCTCTCGTTGTCCCCAAGTGCTTGAGGTCTGAGATATTAAGGCACTGCCATGACGACTGCACGGCAGGCCACTTGGGTGTCAAGCGTACATGGGAGAAGTTGCGTTACCGATATTTCTGGCCGAAGATGTTCTCATACGTCAGCAAGTACGTTCTCTCCTGCCCTGACTGCCAGACGAGAAAGCAACCGCCGGGGAAACCGGCCGGTTTCCTCCAACCAATCCCGCCTGTAGGTCGACCGTTTCAGCAGACGCTACCGGTAGATGTCGGGTCGGGCGCACAACGTGGATTCGACTACACCCTGGATGCGATGAAAGTGGCTCGCCGGCTATGGCAGGCTCGAAAATTAGTGAATGAACGGGAAAGGCGCCAGCAAGAAAAGAACAAGCGCAGCTACGATGCCGACGACGCAGACGATGAGTCCGGTGCCGATCACGAGGTGCGAGATCCCAGTGGTGATGTGCGCGAGTGCAGTGATGACCGCGAATTCCATCAAAGTGAAGTGCGCGAGTGCGACGTCAATGGTGATGTGCGTGAGTGTGGTTCGCGAGCGGACCGAGAACTTCGTTTGCATCATGATGTGCGCGAGCCAGGGACCAGTGATGCGGTGCAGCAGCGCGAAAGCTCAGACTGTGAAACTGAACTTTACAGCGACTGGAAGACATTGTCAAATGGCAACAACGAGCAACGAAATATCGCCGCTTACGATACTGATACTGACTTGTATTACAGTGCCAGCGAGTTAACTTTAGTGATTTTCAGTCTCGCGATTTTCCATTTGTTGCTTTAAGTTTTCCACCTTTTAGATGTATAACTTATATGAAACGAGCACCTCACATAATTGTTCTATGTAAAACTGTTTTTTCGTACTTCTTTTCCTGGCTTGCAAGTAAAACGAGTGGGTCACTCTTTTTCGTAGGGGGGAGGTGTCGCGAAGACCGCGTCGCGTAGAATCTTTTCTTGTTCTTTTTTCTTTTTCGACTGCTTTCTTAGAAGGGTGCTCAAGCAAACGAGCCGGCGCACCGCAGGGAGTCTTCTTGACGAGGTAGTACAGAGAACGAAGACCACGTGTGTGCGTCGCGGCCAGTTTCTGGAATGTGTTGTTTGTATTAGTTTTGTAGCAAAGCCGGATGCACGCGATCACGAGGGCTCGCGTTGAGCATCGTTAACTTCGGCCTGCCTGACTGGCCCGTGTAAGCCGTTTTCCTATTGGTGGGAGGCGGTGGTGTTCCGAGACGTCCGTGTTGCCGTGGGTGCTGAAAAGTGCTATTTAAGCGGCGACACTGGCCTTTTTTTGAGAGCGGACTAGGGGACCATGACGCTCGGAACCACCGGCGACCAGTTCGGCAGGCCGACGGGGTATGATACCATTTTCTATGTTGTATAATTTTTTCCCTGTGTGTTTTCCAACTTCAAGATGTCTTAGCTAAATAAACCCCCCAATGAGTGCTCTCCCAATTCACTGTGTCGACTCCTCATCGCTTGCCTGCGCGGAGTGGCTCCCACGCCTCTTCGTCTTCCTGACCTTCCGATGCGTCTAACATTAACGGCCCCGACGTTTCGCTACACTTGAATCTTTCTGCCGCGTCCTGTAGAAAACAGCAACCTAAATCTCGAATTCTTCGTTAGAGCGTTAACTTGGCACGTAGGATACTACTTGCCCTTATGAATGTCAACTGTGTTCCCGAACCCCCTTACAGCCGTAAGACCAGTTTGAAACGCTAGCGTGGTCTGACGGGTTAGCTTGGAAGCGCCGGAAATATACATTACGACATAACGAGGCAGCCGAAGTAATGCTTCACGTGGAAGGTGACGAAGAGCTAAGCTTGTAAGGACGGTATGTTTCATTCTCCTCTATTGCATCCATGGAAGACGTCTCGCCTAAATTTTAGTGACAGTGGCTTGCTGCTGTTTTTGGTCTATATGCTAGCATAATTTTAAGACACTGTTTCATGCACCTTTTAAAATAATAGGCCTTGTAGCGCCATCTTTGATACGGGGTAAAGTGATGTACACGTATCTGCTCTTGTGCTTATCCGCAGTATTGGCAGTTGAAGCACTACCACTATGAGAACTTCGTCAGATCGTCTTTCTATATGGGCGCAAGCTATGTGGTGAAACGTGATTTACAGTGCATGCTGTAAATCACATTGGAAATCATGATGTTCCTTGTGTTTTCTGCCCCTTGTCCTTAAGTGCGTTGTTGGTCACCATCCTATGTATGTGTGATTTTCCCGTTTTGAAGTCTGCATTTTTCATGACGTTCGTGTACATTCGCTAACATTACCACTTAGCATAACAGTGCTGTCCGATACCAGTTTACTCAATCTTTATTTCTGGGAAGCCTCTACGCTGCGGCATCCAAGTTACGTTGGCAACATATCATCGCCTTGAGGTGTTGGACACATTAGCTTTGGGCAACACGTTGGATACATCCCTATAGCCTTCACCTCGGAGCAACGACCATTCCGCAGAAATACTTCAGGGCACCTAAGCAGAAAAGAAAAGATATAAATCATGCTCAGGTAGAGATATTTCGGCTGTTATGTTTTGTTCGAACGCATACAAGAGTGGGAAGTTCTGTTCCGGCTATGTCCACTGTCCAACGACAGGGCACAATGCGAGGATGAAAGTTGCGCCCACCGTCGTTTACTTAATATCATTTGTTCTTGCCAACGACATCGTGTAAAGGACACATTAACAGGGAGTAATAGCTAAGCGGCTCAGCGGGCCAGAGGGCCCAGCGAACGAGCTGAGATGCCAACTGCGTATACGCGGTATGCTGGGACAGCCAGCGCGTTTACGGAGCGAGCCGCTCGCCCGCTCATTTTATCTCTTCAGCGGAGCGTATGCAGCGGGCCAGCGTGCGAGCGTTTGCAAGATGGCAGCCCCGCAACACAAGCGATGGCTGCATGTCGTCACGTAAAGTTGGCAATAACTGTTAAACTAAGTAAGGTAAGAACATGATTCTTGCTGCAAAACATTTTTGAATGTTTGCGGATTCTTGAAATTTAAAAAAGAAAAAATGTCATTTTAACAAAAAATTACATTTTCAAAGGTGGTGAGACACCTTAACGGAGTTGCTCTAAAAAAAGTTAGTCAAACAAAATTCTTAGGATTAGTGATAGATGAACATCTGACGTGGCACAATCATGTGCGTTATGTGACTAGGAAGTTTACAAAAACATACCAATATTTTATAAGCTAAGATATCTGTTTCCATTACGCACCATTCTAATCCATTACTGTAGTTTTCTTGAATCATATGTGTCATATTGTATTTCAGCTTACGGACTTGAGTATCCCGCAACATTACAGCCAATTCAGGTAGTGCAAAATAGAGTTTTGAGAATAATCTGCTTTACTCAACGTACTGAGTCCATATCATTTGCTTATCCCCTATTACATATTCTAACACTACATTGTCACATTCGTCTCCGCATGGCAGTTCTTACATACAAATATTATACACTGTCCGTCACTTCAATTTCATCGACAGGGTACGCGCTATCCAACACGTTCCTCTTTACTATCGTTGTTAGCAGTTTCACGTGCTCGCACAAATTATGGAGCATTTTTCTTTATCAACACTGCAGCTAGTCTTTGGAACGCATTTCCTGAAGAACTGACCTCATCACCATCCATTCAGCATTTTTCTAACTCACTGCGCCAGTACTTCCTGTGTAATTCCTAAATTTTTGGAAACTCTGTTTCCTTTCGTGTATACTGTACCGTTCAGCTTCTTTTGCATACTTCCGTTTCCTTTTACGTGTTGTATAACGTTTTATTTGATTTTGTATACGCCTATGTATAAGGTCTTTTTACACGGGAATAAATAGCATCATCTGTCAAAGGGACCCCTTCCACAACTCATGTCGAGTTCTGGGGTCCCAAATGTATAAACATTATGCATTGTACTCCATTTTGTTATGAATAAACTGGATTGATTGATTGATTGATTGGCTGGTTGATTGATTGATTGATTGATTGATTGAAGGATGCGCGGTAACTGTCTCTCACAGTGAATTCCACTGGCGGATCTGGAGTGGTGTGCCGAATCCACGACGGAGCAACAAAATCCGTCGCGGAGCGATCCGAGCCCCATCGGCCAGCGAAAAATAAACTCGCTCCGGCAGGGATTACAGCGGAAGTTGTCGCATGCATCCGGTTGCCCTTGTTGCCAGCTTTGCGTTGGACTACGTTAAACCTCGCACAAGAGTATGCATACCTCTTTCTCCGAGTACGCGTGTACTAGTTCTTCGACGTAGCCGAGCATTTTGGGGCGTTTGCACGGGGACTCTGGAAACAGCTCCTTAAATAACGTTTCGTACAGCACGTACAACTCTTTTCGCTTCTGCTGCTATTGCTGCTTTCCAACGTAGAACTCATGCTGTTTCTCAGAGCGAGGAGCAGTCCCCTGTAGGGTCGAACGACGCCATTCCAATATATGTAAACAAACGCCCATGGTTATCAGACAGCGCCTAAAAAAAGAAAAAAAAACGCCGAAAAAAAAATCGCCGTGCTCGGCTGATCCGGAAATGACGACACCGTATAGCTGGAGTTCGGGCAGAATCCGGCTCTACGAGACGAATCAACGCGGAGCGCTCCGTCCCTGAGCAAGTTGCCCCAAATCTCCCAGTGGAACATGCGAACTTGCTCGGGATCCGCCGGCGGAATTCAAATTGTCGGCCACGGAGAAAAAAAACTTGCTCCAGATCCGCCAGTGGAATTCACTATCAGTGAGGACACCTCAACTGTTACACCCAGGGGGAGAAGGATTAAAGGGACAGAGTGGAGAAAGAAGTGAGGGACAGCACAAAAAAATTCACAGAATATCCACGGAGTGAATGATGATGAGTGGGCGAAGCTCCGGAGGTTCATCATAGATCGTACCGAGTTCTGGATTAATTTAGTTAACGCTCACGCTACGACTCCTTATGGTTCAACTGCGCACAAGTCAAGTCTCCCACCGGCACATCATTGCAAGTCAAGATGCATTGCCTATATATCAAGATGCCTATATATGTCAAGATGCATTGCCTATACTCCACTTACAAGGCAAAGTTTACCAGTTCGACCCTGCCAGTGGCTCGGTGGTTCAAGCGTCTGCAGACCATGAACGATCTACTAAATGACGTTCAGTGGCACATAATCAGCGTCCTTCTCCCAATGACTCATTTTCGATGCTTTCGGCTAACTTTCGCAGCATTACCATAAAACTGACATCTTAAAAGCCATCATGCACACGTGCTCTGCAGAAATCATTATTGGTACCGAAACGTGGCTGTCGGAGGATGTGACAAGCAGCGAACTTTCATTACCATCCTCACTCGTCATCTTCCGCAAAGACAGAACCGGCTCCCGAGGCGGTGGTGTGGTTGTCGCGATAAACAAATTATACCACCCCTCTCCGATTTCTGTAGACTCACCTCTCGAAATAGTCTGGGTCTCATGTCACATTGGTCATGTCACTTGCGTCATTGGCGCTTGTTATAGACCCCCCGACAGCAATTCAGACTTCTCAGAACTTCTTGGTGACGCCATTGAACAAATTACACAGAAATTTCCTAATTCGCTTTTCTTCTTAGGTGGTGACTTTACCCAGAAATCGACTGGTCCACTCTGTCTGCCCTTCATCACAATAATCGATCTGAATGTATTCGATTTCTTCAGCTGCTCCTTTATCACGATTTAACACAACTTGTACATAAACCTACGCGGAAGTATCGAGTTTTAGACTTGGTCCTAACAAACAGTCCTGAAATCTGTAACACGCGCGTACTGGAAAAAATTAGTGATCATAGGGTTGTTCACTGCTTGGTTTCACTTCCTACAGAAAATAAATCGAAAATTAAAAATGCAGTTGCTGAACTATGCGCGTACCGACATAACAAAGATGAATAGTATGTTACAAACTTTCGCAGCTGATTTTTACGAATATTTTGACGAACGTACAACCAATGAAAACTGGTGTTTGTTGCGGGATAAACTTAAAGAAATTGAAGCTGCCTGCGTTCCTAAAGTAACAATAAGTTCAAGATCAGATGACCCATGGTTCACACGAGGCGTAAAACGTACCCTGAACAAAAAGAAAAGGGTTTACAGGAAAGCAAGTCGCTCGAACTGTCCTGAAGATTGGGAAGCTTACGAAAACGTTTCATCTGAAACAAAGAGTGTCATTCTTCAAGCGAAAGACAAATTCTTTAATTACACGCTACCTAACCTCATGAAAACGGACCCTAAAAAGTTTTGGAATATTGTGAACCCCAAAAGCGCCCACTCAACACCAGTATTAATGAGGGAAGACGGCAGCACCTTATCGGTAGAACACTCTGCCGAAAAATTCAATAAGCACTTCACTGAGGTATTCACTGACGGACTCCCACTGAATTATTCTCTTTCACTGTCACAACAGCCCATTCAACACCCTTTTCCAGCAATCCTAATAACGGAGCACGGGGTAGCTAGCGCTATCAATCGACTTTCCCTGAAAACCAGTCCCGGTCCCGATGGCATCAGCGCCAAATTACTTAAATTAACCTGCCAGCATTCAGCTAACTTGCTTGCATTCATTGTCCAGCAATCCAGCAATCCTTTGACTGCGGTCGTATTCCTGATGACCGGAAGTGTGCTAATGTGGTACCCATATATAAGTCTGGTAACAGCAATCACCCCAACAACTATAGGCCGATTTCACTCACGTCCATTTCATGTAAGTTACTAGAGCACATCATATACTCCCAGGTCATGGGTCATCTCAACCGCAACAATTTACTTCTTCACACCCAACATGGTTTTCGGGAAAAACTATCATGTCAGACTCAACTTTTCGAACTCGTGACAGACCTGCACACAGCTCTTCATATGTCCATCTGCATCGATGCGATCTTCATAGACTTTTCCAAGGCCTTCGATCGTCTTCCCCATAACCGACTCATGTTAAAAATACAACACCTCAATCTCGACCAGAAAACAACGGCATGGATTCAGGAATTTCTAAACAACAGGTCTCAGTCAGTTAAACTTAACCACTACTTATCTCACCCGACCCGAGTGATATCTGGTGTGCCACAAGGCAGTGTGCTGGGCCCTCTTCTCTTCTTAGTGTACATTAACGACATTGCATCTAATATACTTTCGTCAATCCGACTTTTTGCGGACGTTGTGTTGTTTACAGGAAAATAACTTGCACAGACGATGTTTCAGAACTACAAGCTGATCTCTCCAGGTTAAAGAAATGGTACAGAAATTGGCAGATGGAAATTAACGTCGAAAAAACCAAGCACTTAATGTTTGCTAATATCACTTCTGCATGCTCTAGCTGTTATAAAATAAACGATTCTGTAATAGAAAAAGTCACGTCATTTAAGTATCTGGGTGTAATACTCACTTCAGATTTAAGTTGGTCTGCACACATAGAGCATATTACTAATAAGGCTCTCAAGAAACTCGGCCTCTTTAAAAGACGCTTGCATTTATCCAATAGGGACACAAGACTGCGCGCTTTCAATTCATTGATTCGGCCATCTTTAGAATACGCTTCAATCATATGGCATCCTCACCAAATAGGTCTTACTAACATGCTCGAAATGGTACAAAATAAAGCCGCTAGGTTTATTTCATCATCCTATTCACGTTGCATAAGTGTCTCTTTACTGAAAGCAGAGCTTAGCCTTTCCACACTTGTCATGCGCAGGCTACGTACTCGACTATCGTTCTTCCACTCACTTTATCACAGCAACTCATCCTTCGCCCAGTCTCATATCTTTCCAGCCCCTCATACATCAACCCGCCTTGATCATGCGCACAAAGTGGCCCCCATTTTTGCCAGGACCAAGAAGTTTCAGAACTCGCCATTATCATTATGCATAATCGAGTGGAACTCCCTTCCACCTAATATCGCCGAAATAACAGATCCTTCCATATTTCATTCGATGCTGCAGGGCTATTTGCATAGCGAGTAACATTGCCAACCTGGGTCTAATTGTTCTCGTTTCATTTACGTGTTTTTTGTTCCTCTGTCGCGATAATATATCCAATGTATCTGACGTAATTTTCAGAAGTGTTCTCATCATTATTTCAAAAATAAAAAAAGAAAGCTTTGTACTCATCAATATGTATATGACTGATGTTGGTGAATGTTGGTGACTGGATGCTGTGATTCTATTTTTCGCCGTTTCCTTTTTCTTGTTTTCTTTGGTACTTTGTTTTCAATTTTTGTTGTTTCAAATGTATGTATTAACTTCAATCCCCCCCTATGTAATGCCCAATTGGGCCTTTAGGGTATTGAAATAAATAATATATATATATATATATATATATATATATATATATATATATATATATATATATATATATATATATATATATATAACAGAATTGACGATGCGCCTCTTAGAGAACGACGGTTTATTAAGTCAACGTTTCGGTCGGAGCCCGACCTTTTTCAAGACATGTTAACCAAAGGCCCGTATGGCCTTATATACACACTTTGCCTTGTAGTAAGGAGAGAAGGACAAGGGTGGGACAGCGAATTAGTGGGTTGAAAATATGCGGAAATAATAAAGATAAAAAATAAAAATAATAATAAAGATTGCTGGCATCTTCACTGCAACAAAAGATGAGCAAGTCACGCAAAGGCAACTCGCACACACACACACACACACACACACACACACACACACACACACACACACACACACACACACACACACACACACACACACACACACACACACACACACACACACCCCAGAGAGAGAGAGAGAGAGAGCGAAAGAAAAGAAGAAAAAAAGAAAGGAATAAAAAGAGAAAAGGCGAAAATGGGGGAAACAGCGAGAAGGACGAGTGCCGCCCGCCGCGCCAGTGCTGTCCGAGTCTGTAGACGTCTTTAAGAGCAATCCATCAATTAGGTATTGTAAACCGTGGCGCCGGCTTATATCTGGCGAAACTAACGACACTTTCCGTGGCGTACCTTACGCGGTTTGGATGTTGCCTCTGTGGTGCCGCTGCACAGCAACGCGCCCCAGGAGGGAGGAACGGGGGAGGTATTCAGGCATGAAGGGCGCAGCGCTCTTGTTCCTGATTGCAGCCACATTTGTAATACGCACTCGGCGCCACCGCGTGGCGGGGTAAGGTAGGCAAGGGAGAAGAAAGGGCGGCATGAAGGAAAAAGAGCCGCACAGAAAGGCGAGGTTGCACTGCACGGGTAATGCAAACAGGGCCAGGCCGATAGAATCGGGCGTACACAGCTTTAAAAAAGAAAAAAAATGAAAAAAAAAGAAGTCGAATGAGGCAATGATAATTGGCGGGAATGGCCGATCTTGTAATTGAGGATACAAAGTTTATCAATTCGACTGTTCACTTCCTAACGATCGTAACACCGAGAGAGCGCCAGGATGTTCACTTATGCCATGCTTAATTGTGCCAAATTTGTAGATGAAGTAAGATTCCCTTGGCTCACGTTCTCTGGTGCTCCGAAAGTTACTTTCCAATAGTGTGACCCTGACATCCTCAAAGCTGTGACCTTTCAAGTTGATGTGTTTAGAGAGCGGAAGGCCAGGTAGTGAGCGCACATGGGACCGATGGTTGTTGAATCTTATCCTGAATGGTGTGTCCGTCTGTACTATGTACTGCATGTTACATATTCCGCACTCTAAGAGATAAATAACATTGTTTGAGTCGCAGTCAAGTTGTCCTTTTATTCTGTGCTTAAAATTCGAATGTGTGCTTTCTGCAACTTTTGTTTTCTGGATGTGTTTGCACACGCCGCATCTGGATTTCCCACAGGGTCGACTCCCGTCGAGAGGCACTGTTCCTATTTTTGAATGTACAACGTGATCCTTTATGCTTTTCGGTCGCCTGTATACCACACGCGGAGGATCGGTAAAAATTTTGGAGAGTCGCTCGCTTTGTTCCAATATGTTAAAATGTTTTTTCAAGATTTTATTAACGTTCGGTGGATTGCTAGTAAAGGTTAGAACAAGGTTTTTTCAGCGTTCGTGGTCGGTGTCTTTCTGGTCATACAGGAGCGCCTGGCGGTCGGGATCTTCAGCTTTCACAATCGCATCCTCAATGATAGATGGTGGGTACTTTTGATCGACAAGCACTTCACGCATCCGTGCGGTGCTTTTGTGGAAGTCTTCCGTGCGGGAGCATATTCTTTTGAATCTGTGTGCCTGAGAATAAGGAATGCTAGTTTTACAGTGGCGCGGGTGGCAGCTATTGAAGTGCAGGTACTGTTGTCTATCCGTAGGTTTTCTGTATACGCTCGTGACTAGTGCACCGTCCTCTATCCGTAGGTGAACATCAAGAAAATTTATTTCGGTGTTAGAGTAAGTGTGCGTAAAAGAAATACTTGGGTGCACTTGGTTGAAGACCTGTATGAACTTGAGAAGTTCGTGTTCTGAATGAGTCCAGATCAAGAATATGTTGTCCAGGTAGCGTTTATAGAACATCGGCCTAGTCTTATAAGACGATAGGAAATTAGATTATATGTGGTGCATAAATATGTTAGCGTAATAAGGCCATACTGGCCTGTGGAAGACAAAGGTCGGGCTCCGACCGAAACGTTGACTTAATAAACCGTCGTTCTCTAAGAGGCGCATCGTCAATTCTGTTATAAACTAGCGGCAACCCAAGCTCTTTTTGTGTATATATATATATATATATATATATATATATATATATATAATGACGCAGAACTTCAGTGCATTTGTGTGCGTTGTGCAGTTACGGCCGTCCGCAGTTTTATTTTGCGCACCGCGGATTGTGGCGAAGTGGCTGGTTTTCTTCCGGCTTAGTGGGAATGATGGCAGGAAATCGAAGCGAGGATGGTAGGATTGATACCCAGCGCCTCCACCAATTTGCCACGATAAATGCAGAAGAGGCAACAGCCAGTCACCCTGCAAAATGGCACCGATCGAACAGCACGTCCTCTTCGTTGTCTTCGTCTACCTCCACGCCACAATCCGCGGAAACTGCGAAAGACCGCGAAGGCCGCGAAAGACCCATCCGACAGCACGCCTACCGCGTGTCTCGAATGGAGCAAGACGCCATTCGCGAACAAGTGAAACAAATGCTTGCTGACGACATCATTCAGCCATCCACGAGTTCCTGGGCGTCTCCAGTTGTGCTAGTTAAAAAGAAAGACGGCACATTGCGGTTTTGCGTTGATTATCGCAAGCTCAACAGCGTCACAAAAAAAGACGTCTATCCTCTTCCTCGCATCGACGACTCGCTGGACCGACTTCGCCACTCCAGATTCTTTTCATCCATGGATCTACGTAGTGGTTACTGGCAAATCGAGGTCGATGAACGTGACCGGGAAAAGACCGCCTTTATCACTCCTGACGGACTTTTTGAATTCAAAGTCCTTCCTTTTGGCCTGTGCTCAGCTCCCGCTACTTTTCAAAGAATGATGGACACAGTTTTGTCCGGTCTGAAGTGGCAATCCTGCCTTGTTTATTTGGACGACGTCGTCGTTTTCTCGGAGACTTTCGAGCAGCATCTTCAGCGTCTTCGTGCGGTACTCGATGCCATCCGAAGTGCTGGCCTGTCACTGAAGCCAGAAAAGTGTCACTTTGGTTACGAGGAGCTCAAATTCCTTGGTCATGTCGTAAGCCGTGAAGGAATTTCCCCGGATCCTGAAAAAACGCGAGCTGTCGCGTCCTTTCCAACGCCTACGAACAAACGCGAGGTTCGGCGCTTTTTGGGACTCTGCGCGTACTACCGTCGCTTCGTGCCGAATTTTTCAAAGATCGCTGAGCCCTTGCATTACCTGACAAGAGACAATGTACCTTTCGTTTGGGAAACCGAGCAACACCGCGCCTTTTGTGAGCTTCAGCAGCGACTTCAGAGGCCTCCAATTCTAGGTCACTTCGACGAAGACGCCGACACTGAAGTACACACAGACGCGAGCAATAGCGGTCTC
>JABSTT010002604.1:0-74984 GCA_013339685.2 Hyalomma asiaticum | reverse complement strand
TGGAGCTACAGCCTCGAGGTGGCGCCCCTCCTGAGCTGCTTCCTCGGTACTGCACCAGTTGGCTTCGCTGGTGACAGGATTCTGTTGGCGAATCCTTCCGAAGACGGCGATCAACCTGGTGCTTCACTCCGACCAGGACTTTTGGTTGACGCGCCTACATACCTGCACCAGGTGGCCGCCGCAATGGAAAGGTTGCTTTTAGCCACGACCCATTTGTACTCGTCCGGCCAGGCATACCGGGCTCCGAGGTCGTTCACAGTCTCGATCCACCAATCAGCGTCGTCGTGGAAACCTCGGAACTCCGGGATTTTCCAAGCAGCCGGTGGCGGCAATGGAGCAGGAGAGCACCCCAAGCTTCCTGATGCCATAGTGTCGAGATGGTCGGCTATTTTTTCGATGGCTTTCCAGAGCACCGTGCGGCTTTTGGGTGGGCTGTCGAGTGAGCCCGTCACTTGTACGGCGACTATACAAAGAAAGGTATTGATTTCGTACAATACCGGCAAGGCGGCGGGTGGGAGCTTCCAGCGTGACGATGTCAACATGTTTACCTTGACTCGAAGTTGCTTGATTGTGTGCAGCAGCTCCGCGCTGCTGTCGGGGAATCTGCATGCGGAGCCAACGGCGCTGTCCGAGAAGTAGGAGGTGGTCACCGTTCTCCCTGCAGCAGGTTCCTTGTCCAAGGGAGCTTGGACAGCATCCTTGTACGGCTCAGGTGCAGACGTATTCCTTGTCGAGGAGTTGTTACTACGGGAAGCGTCAATGGCATTCCCTGAGAACAGGAGCCCCTGCGCTGCCTTGGGTCGAGGTCCTAGCGTGACGCCGGTGTTCTCCAGCCCTTGCGACACTGAGGAGGCCTGGACGCCGTCCCCATATATTGTGCCATAGGTGCTGCCGGCTGTAGAATACTTGCGGACTCCATAATCACGGAAGCGTGGACGGCGTTCCTTGAGTGGAATGCTCGCAGCGCTGATGAACGTCGAAGACGCCCTTACGATTGGTCGTTCGTCGACTGCGCCATTGTAATCAAGAGAGAGACAGACACAGCGCCTTTTCTGCAGGCCGGCTGTTCTAATCTCTCCTTCGTCTTCCTCTTTTTCTTCATCGTCCTTCTGCGCTCCAAGTGTGAGCGCCCTAGGCACGGCGAGCTGTTGGTTTATACATTACAATATATATATATATATATGCGCAACTGCTCGCTGTGCTTCAAAATGACATTGCAGTGGCCAATGGTTGTCAACACCCTGTGCAGAATAGCGTGCTTCGAGGCACCCCAGCCGCGGCCTACTCTTCGAGCGCGGTGGCAAGATGAAAACTGCTGCTTTAAGCACCCAGAGTTGGCAATGACGTAAGCATGATTGATGCCTCTGTCGCCCAGCATTTACGTAAATATTGACTGTGTCCACTTATTATGTAAACTGCTTCATTTACCACAAGTACAAAGGGTTGGTCATGAATGTTATGGAGGCGATGCGTGAACGTGGGTTCATCTACGTCAAACGATGCCGTACTAGCGAAACACCGATACAAATGGGCAACTTCCCCTCGATGTACTATGTAAACAATTTCAACTGCCTACTCAAGACACATGCCACTTTTGTGTTATGCCGATGCCTCTGACAAAGGGATCTACCACAGTTCTTTTTTGTTTTGTTTAAGAGAGCAGTGTACCAGCGAGCAGGTTCGCAGCTCACCACCAAAGCATCCAACAGTAAGCACATGCTCACCATTAAAGCACACGTTCATCAGTAAGCACACAAGACCTTTCTGTTCTTGCAGCCAATTGTTTTCGTCGCTGGTTTTACCATCCTGTGAAGAAGTTGTGGAATGCCTGCAAGATTACAGAGATATATTACTCTGGCCTTACAACATACTTGTCCGTTGCTTATGTGGTTATCTAGAATCTACAAGAGCATAACACTTGTAGCTTTAGAGAGCTCGCTAGATCAGCCAAACAAACATACTTCGCTAACTTAGGCCAGAGGCTGGTAGACGATCCGAAGGAATTTGCTGCACCTTTAAAAACACAACCACAAGAGAGGCAGAAAGAAGAACATGCGATTGCTCAGGAAATAACACAAAAGGGCACAAGAATGAAGAAAGGGCACAAGAATATCAGGTTGGGACAGGACCCAATAAAGGATATTATTGAACGGAGTAACGGGGTTGTCCAATCGGTTAAGGAAGAAAGATTGACACTGATGATGAGGAAATTGAGACGTCTCATGTGCATTTGGAAGACAAAGAGAGCATTGGAGGAAAAAGTCAGCCAGAAAAAGAGATCGGAACCTCCTAAACAACTTGCTGCACTGAACAAAAGCACTGAAGAATGTATTGGAACTCACCAGGCAAAAGTGGGGTAGCATCTGTGATCAGATGCTAGATAGGGAAATTGGCAGTTGCAAAACATGGCAACTGCTACGACATCTCTTGGACCCGGAGAAAACAAAGTCGGAGGCTCGACAGCAGCTTTAAAACCTTGGGTATAAATACGAAGGTCAGACGACGGAATTCTTAGCGGAGGTTAGGGACAGACATCTCAGCTGCGCTGCCAGTAAAAAAAAATCTCCCCGACTACGTGGGTTCAGAAAACCTGGACGGTAGACAGCCCCATCACGGTTGGAGAAGTGAGGGCTGAAATTAACCGCCTGAAAACCAGAACAACTGCCGGGCCGGACAAAATCAATAACAGTATGCTTGGAAATATGACGATGGCTCCATTCGTCACTTTGCAAGAATGCTGGGACAAAGGTGAGCTACAGCAAGCTTGGAAAACAGCGAACATGGCATTCATTCCAAAGCAAGGGAAGAAGCTTTAGCCTTGAGCATCTCAGACCCATTTGAATAGGTTAATGGAAGATCAGAACCTGTACCCTGATGTCATGATAGGCTTTAGATCACACTTATAAACATGTGATATTATGCTACAGCTGAAGGAAAAGGTAACAGGCAAAAAAACGGTTGACACGAAAGTCATTGTGGGTCTGGATGTCCACAAGGCATTCGATAATGTCAATTATGAAGCCATGCTCGATAACCTTAGTGTGCTCAATGTAGGCGTCAAGACATACAACTACGTAAGGGACTTTCGCTCCAATCGCACAGCAACCATCAGCATGGGAGAAGAGTTGCTCAAAAACATTAAACTGGGGAACACAGAGACGGCACAAGGGTCTGTCCTCTCTCCGATTCTCTTTAATATAGCTATGATCGGGCTGCCTGAGAAGTTAGAAGGAATGGAAAACCTGCACCACACCATATACGCAGACACTGTGACACTGTGGGTAAACAGGGGAAGCGACGCACAAATTGAGAGCACACTTCAGAGGGCGATAGATGTAATAGAGGATATCTTGAACCAATTGGATAGAAATGCTTGGCAGAAAAGCCAGAGGCTTTTCTTCTACCTTTGCAAATAAGGAAAAAAAATCATTCCCCCGGCAGGGGTTATGATATTGTTTTACGAGTGAATGGCAATGCTATTCGGACTGTAGACAGTATTAGAATTCTAGGGTTGCACACACAAGAAAATGGTAAAAACAATGAAACTGTCCGGAGACTTGAGGCGCCAATCAGACGTGCCGCCTTCTGAAACGCATTTCTAATAAGAACGCATGGATGAAGGAAGCCAATCTTCTGAGGTTGGTTCAGTCTTTTATCATTAGCTGTGTGCTATACGTGACCCCTTATCTTAAAGTGAGTAGACCAGAGAAAGATAAAATTGAAGCCATCATCAGAAAAGGAATAAAAACTGCACTAGGTCTTCCCCCAAACACCTCAACGGTAAAACTTCTAGGGCTGGGTGTATCCGATACTTTCGATGAGCTCATAGAAGCTGCCATGGTATCGCAGCAAGCATCAAATGCTTTTGAGAAGCAAAACCGGAAGAAAAATCATGGTGCGCTTGGGGTTCGAGCCCCACAGAATGTTCCCGCCAGTCAGACAGCGCACCTAAACTGACTAGGCCCAGACTTAAAATTACACCGCTCCCGAAAAACATGCATCCAGTGTTTCAAGAAGGCAAACGGAAAGCTAGAGCTGTAGCCCTGCAAGCAAGACTTGAGGGTACACGAGACGTGCTCTACACGGACACTGCCGAATACGCAGAAGGGCAGCATACACATCTGTAGTAGTTCGAGAGAGTGGGGACTTGGTCTCATGCTGCACCTTTAAAAACACAACCAGAAGAGAGGCAGAAAAACATGCGATTGCTCAGGAAATAACAAAAAAGGGCACAAGAATGATTGTTAGTGACTCTAAGTCAGCCATTAAGAATTACTATATGGGCAGGATCGCTGTTGCAGCTGCCAAAATTTTGAGACAAGGACAAGTTCCCGCCGAGCAAATCTCACTGATACGGTCCCCGGCCCACCAGGGTCTGCAGGGAACGAGAAGGCGCACGCGATTGCCCGAGAGGGCTCACTTTCCGGTCGATCGCCGCTGCCTCGCCGCCTTTACTTGAGGAACCCCTCTCCATGGATTGATTGATGTCTGGCGTTTATTGGCGCAAGGGCCGATCACGGCCAAAGAGCGCCAAGAGCAATGAGAATGTGTAAGCAATGACTTGATCAATGAGAATGCCTTGATGTGAAGTGGCTGTAAAGGGGCCTAAAATCCTGCGCACCAAACGTGCCTAAAACGAATGCAGGTAATAAAATTATGGTGGAGATGGCAATCGAGCGTGTGCAATGTGTCTAAAATGTGTTTTAAAATCGCGTAGTTACGTCATAGATAATTAAAAACACTACAGCCTCAGAGTCCCCTTGCGAACAAGGGACTCGAGGCGAGTGCATACACGCAAGTTCAGCCGTAGCAACATCCTCTTGACGAGGGTGTGCTAGGAGTTCCAGGTGTGTATGACCTCTAGTGCCTTAGACTCCTCTAAAAATGCTAAAACTGCCTCTTGTTTAAAGATAGGTTCGTTACCTAAAAACATGGCAGGGTGAAAAGGAATGTTCTCTAGGTAACGTCTGCTAAAGTACCTCTTTCTCAGATGTTCTAATTCTTGGCATTCTATTAGAACGTGAACCACTGTCAATGCTTCTCCACACATTTTACAGGTTGGAGGTTCGCTTCCGGCCAGGAGGTAATTGTGGGTAGCGTAAGTGTGTCCTATTCTGAGTCTACAGAATAGGACTTCTTTTCGTCTTGATTTCGTTGTTGTCGACCAGATCCCTAAGCATGGCCTTATCACATGCAGTTTATTATTGTTTGCATGTCCCACAAACGTTGCCAGTGCATTCTGATCATTTTGCGAAGATGAGGTTTTATGTCCAAAACAGGGACTGCCATGGATGAGCCAAAAGCATTTATGTGGGCGGCTGCAGCCAACCGGTCAGCCAACTCGTTTCCTCTAATGTTTCGGTGCCCAGGTATCCAGCACAACACGACATCCTGCTCAGACGCATAAATGGCACATAAGAGCGAGTACAATGACGCAAGTACTGGGTTTGTGCGCTTCGGGACAGTTTTTAATGCTCTTATAACACTTAGAGAGTCTGTGTATATAACTGATTTTTGTATTTTTTGTTCCTTGATGTGCTTAATTGCTGACAGTATTGCATAGGCTTCCGCTGTAAATATGCTTGTTTCAGGATGCAGAGCACCCGTATCAGAAAGGCCTGGACCAATTGCTGCGTAGGAGACACCAGAATTCGATTTGGATGCGTCCGTGTAGAATTCTGGACGAGGGTACTTATGCTTAAGTTCCAGGAAGTGCATCTGGATATGCGCGGCAGGGGCATGTTTTGTAACTTCAACGAAAGATACATCAGAGTGTATAATTCTCCACTCCCATGGTGGGAGTGCCTTAGCAGGGGCCATGAGACGATATTCGAGGAGTGGAACGCCCATTTCCTCAGCCAGGCCTCTTACACGCAATGAATAGGGCTCTCTCACAGCAGGGCGGTTCTGAAATATGAGCGAACTGGACAAGTCATTCATAGTAGAGTAGGCAGGATGTTCATGGTCTGTGCTAACCTTGAGAAAATATACAAAAGAGGAGTACGATCTTTGTAAGTGAAGCGACCACTCATTGGCTTCTACATAGAGGCTTTCCACAGGGCTTGTCCTAAAGGCGCCTGTGGAAAGACGGATACCTAGATGATGGACAGGGTCCAGCATATTCAAGGCACTTGGTGTGGCAGATTGATAGACTATAGCTCCATGGTCTAGACGTGTACGTATGAGGCTTTTGTACAAGTTGAGTAGACACTTCTTGTCGCTGCCCCAAGCTGTGCGCGACAATACCTTTAAAATATTCATTGTCTTCATGCACTTGTGCCTAAGATGTTTTATCTGCGGTACAAACGTGAGCTTCGAGTCAAAAATTATGCCCAGAAATTTATGTTCAGTATTTACAGGTAGGCGCTCACCCTTCAGATGAATGTCAGGTTCTGGATGGAGGCCTCTTTTTCTGCGGAAAAGGACACAAGTGCTTTTTTGTGGGTTCAGGTTGAACCCATTTTCGTCTGCCCATTTCGACACCCTGTTCAGGCCAAGTTGGACCTGGCGCTCACATATCGCTAGGCTGCACGACTTGAACGCTATTTGGACGTCATCAACATAAGTTGAATAGAATATGTTATGCGGGATGTACAGACGCAGCCCTCTCCATGGAAGCTGAGATAAAAACGTTCCGGGATATCACCACACATTATAGATACAATCGCAAGGTTTATCCGGAAGCAGCTAAACTGAACAAAAAGGAAGAAATTTTCTCGCGAAAACTGCAAACCGGTGTGTTTCCAAACCCTCACCTGTACAGCAAATGGCGCCTGCACGTGTTTAATCCCCGAGGTAAGCATTGCAACAGCGTTGGAGGGCTTGTGCGCATGGTCTGGACTTGCCCTTCCTACGAGCCGAGCAGAACTGTAGAATCCTTGGAGGCCGTATTACTCCGCCCCGACGCCGAAGAACAGCGTAAGGTCGTGAGTCTCGCCCTGGCTGCCGCAGAGTCCCAAGGGATTTCGGCCGATGGCTAGGGGGATGAATGGGGGCGGAGGCCAGAGCCTCCTCCCCCGTCATGCTTGAAGGGTGCAAATTAATGTTATTTCTCTCTTCTCCTTAATGTTCAAATAATGACCCTAATCAGTGACACCTCTAAATGACTTTTTTTGTGCTGTACTATAGCATATATGACAACACAGCCACTGCTTTATTTCAAGGCATGTTCTGCGTTTTCAGTTTAATTGCCTCCAATAAGTTTTCCCACGGGTAGGCTGCCTTTCCAAAGAAAGCCACTTTGAGGACACTGACATAGCAGAGATACCCCCGTTGGCTGACGAACAACCCTCCCCCCAAGCCCCGATGCAGTCACAAGAAAGAACCTGAGGAGGCAGCCTGCTAAAGAGGCACTGCCCCCAGGTAAAAAAAAGCCAAGTTATCTATTTGTGAGACCTGCCATGGTGGCTCAGCCGCTATGGTGTTCTGATAATTTGCTAGATGCCAGGTCCTGATGTGGAGGAATGCAGAAATACCAAATTTAAGGGGTGCCAACACTATGCAGAGCTTTCCACTACAATGGTTCTCTGGGCATGTTTTACTTTGAGAACATGATGCACACCAAGTCAGTTATAATGTTTTTTCTGCTGAATTGCTGAAGTGTAAAGACAAAAGAGGACCCTCGGATGCAGGTGAAAACTTAGACTACAGGAATCCTGACGCAAGGTTCCTGACGCAAGGTTCCTGACGCAAGGTTGAATCCTGACGCAAGGTTCACCGCAAGGGTAACACCGAAAGCACTGCAAACCTGTAAACACCGCCGTTAAATGCACCGTTGAAACTCCCAACGATGCTCCGCATCACCCCATGGTCCCCTTCGGGGAGATGGTGTAATTTCATTACGGTTAGCTGAAAGGAGTCCTCCCATACCATTAATACCCCTGACAGAAGGGCGAAAGTAAAGTCCTTTGTATATGGGTGCAGAATATGGGTGCATCGCTAACCGCAATCCCCTAGCCGTGACAATGTATTACCACTTTTCACTTTGCTGACAAGCTGGCAAGGTGTGGCCAGTGCCTCAGTGAACATCGACAAGGGGGAGGGTGGGACTTTGTGTGAACAAAGGACGGTCCAGAGTAAGCCAAAATGGCTCTGTACCATGGGTACAGTGTCCGCACAGCTCGTTCATTGGCGTACTTCCATTTTCTTTATAAACCATGCAAATAAGTCTTTTCCTAGTGTCATTAAATCTTATTTTGCTATTGTTCCCCCAACTCCAGGCGTTAGTGTGTTTCTCTACCAGAAGTACAATGCTACCAAAATGGAGTTTGGGCTCCACCACAACTCTGCATCACGATACCCACAGAAGCATACAAAGCAGTCGGCATGCAGTTCGAGCTCATTAAGATGCACACCTGGGACAACATACGGCGCATATATCAAGGAACT
Source organism: Hyalomma asiaticum (assembly GCA_013339685.2). Taxonomy (NCBI): domain Eukaryota; kingdom Metazoa; phylum Arthropoda; class Arachnida; order Ixodida; family Ixodidae; genus Hyalomma; species Hyalomma asiaticum. The sequence continues at coordinate 66,596 of JABSTT010002604.1, read as the reverse complement.
GAGGTGTGTCATGTGCCAACATAAGGTACTTACTAGCTTGCAGTGTGGCACAGAAAGGAACGTGTGGTGGGATATGGTGCAACAACGAAGTGAAGCAAGACTCTGAAAAAAAGGAGCTGCAATATCTCGTAAAAACGAGCTGCAAAGGCCGACACCACCTCTTTTGCCCAATGAATGACGTTGTCCGAAAGGAGATTGTGAGGCGACGGCTCGCCGAGACCTGAAGGCCTCGCCGGTTTGGCCCCAGGACGAGCCTCGTACCACAACCCCCGGGTATTGTGCGGCAGAATGTGTGCACCACTTGAGAACAAATAGCATTTCAATAGCGAAAAGAATGTAGACGTAGATGCTGGCAAGAGGCAGGAACCCAGGGCTATTAACCTAAGAGTCGTTATGATAAAGGTATTAAGACATGTGGGATTGCGTCGATGATGGTCTGCACGATGGGAGACACTACTACAGCAGGCGGCGTAACAGGACGGCTGTGTAGTTCGCCCTGGAAGACCGAGCCTGCATCTCGTGCAGTACCCACTTTCACTGCGTTTGTCCACGAAGGAAAACCATATCTTGGGTAGTGCTTGACGTAACTTCCGCTCCACGATCACGTTGCCAGTGCCCCTCAGCCAGAAGTCCTAAGTGAAACGACGGTTGTTTTTCTCAATGGATCACATCCGTGCATCACATCCATCCATGGCTGCGTATAACGGGGTCCGGGATGATCTCGTCGTTTCTCCTTGGCCAGTTGACGCCGACAAAGAATCTTTCCTCGTGCCCATCCACTGACGCCCCTCTCCATTCAAGGTATGCAAGTGTTTGGATTATGAAAAAAATGTGTCATCAAGGGTACTTGGTTGAACAACACCTGTATACGGCGTAAATAATTTCTTTTTGAAGATGAGTTGTTTTTTCAAGTGTGCACCGTTTTGTCGTGTTTTCGCACCATCAGGCTGTAGCGTCCCGATATGTGCCCAACTTCAATAAGGGTGGTCGAAGAAGACCTAGTGGTGCTTTTTCTTTTTTTCTTGAGTTATTCAATGCTTTTTGCCTGTGATGGACTCCAGAAGCTTCTACGGGATCATGGTTCGAATATGTCCCTAGCAAGCTTCAAAAGTGGGGCTACAAGACTTTTGTACTTTGCAACGTCCGCAGCCTTGTGTATGACTTCTCCATCTACACGGGCGACATCCGCCCTCTTCCTGGATCACCAGACCTTGGAGCAGGCTCTCGTACTGTGCTGGGGCTTTCGCACTTTATCCCAGAGAACAAGAACAACCTACTCCTTTTGGACAAGTGGAAAACTACCATGATGAAACTGCTTGCGATCTTACACCAGCGCATTATTCAAGCCATGGGAACTGCACACGCAAATACACGGGAAGCCACATGGAGAGGCAGGCTGCAATTGAAGGAGTCAAGGATCGAGTAGTCAAGTAATACGACAGCCGCGGAGTACACATGCCAGCACATTTGGAAATGCCAAGTCCCTAGAAAGCTGCCAGCGGTACGACCGCGTGAAGAAAAAAATATGCGAAGTCAGAAGCCTGCCACTGTGAAGACTTGCAACACCTTTACGGGTGAAGATGACTTACTTGATGGTCTCATGCGTAGTACAGAATTTTTTCGAAGTCGAACAAATTATACCTCAGATGTTTTTTTTTTCTTCATTTTGTTGATATGGCTGTTTTGAGCAGCTGGATGCTCTCTCTACATACAGCACGGACTGCAATGTTCTAGCAAGCTCAAAGAAAGAGCAACTTGACGTTTGAGCATCCAGGACTTCGTTAGCCAGCTGCCTCTGTGTTCAAAACAAAGACATCAAGAAGAGGGGACGCCTGTCTTACTATTATGGAAGCAGAACTTGAGAAGAAGAATAGAAGGGGACCAGCAGCTCAAACCCGTAATGCACGTCTCGTCTGTCAAGAGCATGTTGGCCACTACCCAAAGTGTTGCAACAACAAATGGAAAATACCTGGCTGCAAAGGCCAACCTTTTTTTTTTTTTTTGAACAATGTACAAAATTCATCTCTGCATAAACAAAACTTCAAACTCTTTCATTTCTTTTAAAAAAAACGAGATTCAAGTGGGCTAAGCTTGAAGAAACGAGTTATGAAGTGTTTTTGAAAGAAACATTCTTGGATCAATTATGACCTACTGTCGCAATTGCGCGACATAGCCGTAACTTTGTTCCTAAAACCCCAACATGCATAAAAGTTCCTGTGTAACGTCTCCATTAGCAGACTATCAGGAGCCATAGCAAAAATATATTTTTTATGCCACACGCTAAATTCAGGCTATAAGAGGTTAAGGGAAATCTGGCGGCGAAAGTGTTGTTGCCCTGTGGATGCAGGCTGCTCCTTTATTTCAACATCTGTTTAATAAGGAAGTGTTCATGCTGCTGCCAATTGCAACAAGATATGCAAGTGAGCAGGCATTCTCAGCACTAGCCTATCTGGAAAATAACCACAGCAATCCACTGAATCAAGCAGCCGACATGCGGTTGGCACTGAGTGTGACGGCCTCGGGCCGACTTGTTAGTTTCAAGGAAAGTGGTTAAGCTGCATGTTGGTGAACAAACTTTTTATATGCACTTGCTTTTGAATTTTTGACAATAAAAATAAAAAATGCTTCCCGTGAAAAAAGGGGGGGGGGTGTTTCCTTGGCTCTCAACGTAGCTAAGCGGGGTTCCCTGGCGCCAACACGCTTGAGCACCCATGTTGTAAATGACAAAAATGCTTTCATCTTCCATGTTCAGCAGAGGACCTTTCTTGGTGCAACTATCTACATCTGTCAGGGACAACAAACAAGAAAAGCCGTACAGAAGACGAAGACGCCAGAAGAAATGAATGGAACGTGAAGGATAAAAGCAAATATAAGACGAGAAATGAGGCAAGATGCGCGGGGAGACGCCATCGGAAAAAAGGCGGGTACGCGCAGGAGAACGCTGCGGCCAGGACGGCAGGGAAGGATGGTGCAGGCAGCCTGGGTCTTGCCCCGGTCCTGTAGAACATGGAGGCCCGCCTGAGATGTACCCTCGGCCAGCTGCTGGCCTCGCTATACGGTCATCCAGCTAGCCGGTAGTACAGTGAGCTGCCGGGACAGGTCCGCGCGTTTGCCGCCGACCTTAAACAAACGTGGGCTAATAACGCCTGGCTGTCTGCTCTCGTTACGACTCAGAGGCCACAGTAGGCTGGGCGTGCCAGGAGCGGCTGCCGGAACGATCGAGATCCATGCGGGCAGAGGTGGGCGACGACCGAGCACATCACCTCATTTGAGAAGCGCCTTCCTCCATTACCAGAGATGACAAAGCGATGGACACGACGAACAACGGTCCCAAGCCGGCACATCTGACGCCACTGTAAGTGGCGGACACTTTTCATACCGTGCTTTACGTAGACGCTGCAGGACGCGATATGGTCAGGGACGCGGGAGTGTAGGTTTTCATAAACTAGAAGTTAGCACAAGTTCTTCCTGGGCTAGTTCATACATGGAGAACCACACACACCTAAGCACCATCAGTACAAGAAAGAGCACAAAAAAAGTAAAATGGCCCAAATGCGGCAGCGTATCGAGCAGTACAGGGCTGTACGCCGCTAACAAGCGGAGGCGGCCAAGCAAACAAGCAAACTAGAAACAGACATGTGCCTCGCCACCCAGCCTCGATGTTTAGCACAGAGCCCATGACACTACACCACTAGTGCACTCTTCGATCACAGACAAACATCAGATGTTTACATAGCCTTTTTCACATTATCAACTCTTACAGTTTAAAGTGCAACGTTTGGAAAATGTTCCAGCCGGTGTTCCAGCGAGCGCAGCGAATAGGGCAGCTCGGTACATGGCCATGCCTGCTGTGGTGTTCCTTGCCGTGGACACTGCGGACAACGGCTCAGGCATCTAAATGGTCACCTCTCAGCACAACAGTGTTGGTGGCCTGGCTAGTGGTCGTGGATGCAGCGAGTATTGCGCCTAGAGCGCAAGCTGTCGCTGGGAGGTTGGCCAGTCCTGCATCGAGCATCGCGTCTCGGATGCAGAGCTTTGCCATCCTGACAACCCCATCTCAGCGCCCAACGTCCACCGCCGCCCAGTTACCTCGCGTAACCCGTTACGAGCCCGCGTGAATTGAAGTGGTCGACATCCTCTCCTATGCAATGTGAGGTCACTGAACTCTTTCTCGGATCAATACTAACTGTAGATCTTCGGCTTTCATTCTTGTCATGTTTGTCCCTGTGTGTTGTAGTACTTTTCTTGTTGGACAAATGTAGTTGCTAGGTTTTCCCCGAGTTCTTCTCCCTTCGCACAACACGTACAACAAACGTGACAAATAGTCTCCTCTTTCGATCATTACAGGCAGGCCAAAAAATGCTCTTGCATGCCGTTAAGACAGTGTACACATAAAAAGGTAGTAAGAAATCATAAAGCCAGCGTCGTTATTTTCTCAGCACACCAAGAGTGATCTAAGTTTAGAACTACGCAATTCGTGCAGGTGCTGGCATACCTTGCGACATATAGGGCACAACCATCTTGAGTCCTTCCTGAAGATTTTGGGCACTGTCACCAACACAAAGCAGGACAATTTTCTGCCGAATTCATGAGTATTGCTATCAGAGCTAATGCCAAAGCACCAAATCAAAGATGGGACAGGGCAGCTGCCCCTTGTAGTTTCAAACTGGTCCCCTGCCAGCCCTGCACCAGAACACGCCAGAAAGCTGAAGGACATTGTCAAGGTAACTTAATAAATTCACTGAAATCTACTGCCTACAATTGAGCCTTAACCCTATCACATGCTATGTACAAAACTGTGTACATTCATCAAACACTTGAAATCCAGTCGGACCACCAAAAATTTTAGAAATTCAACAATGAGCGAAATTTGGTACACATAATCAGGCAACAAGTGCATCTGTGGCACCATCTAACGAAAGCAGCAAGAAATACAAACCAAAACAAGCAACATGGCCTCGCTCTTGGCAGTATCACCAGGTAAGCACAAGCAAACGCTTATTTCTCATACCTTCCGGCTCAATATTGCAGTCCGTAAATATACATGAAGTGTTGAATTATTAAGACTGGACGTTGAATAAATTACTTTCTCTAATGCTGAAGATTAACCTGTTCGTAACATAAATACTCTATGGTCACACGCGTTCAAAGTGGAAACTTAACAATAAAAGAGCTTCGTGACATGTTCATATAAACGGACAGTGTACATTCATATTATTCGACCCTTTATTTATGCAAATCCTTTCGATGTTTGCGATGGTTACATATATTCCCATTATTATTACTATTATTAGTATTCTGCATAGACTCTCCCAACTGTTCTTACACCAAAGTTCTCTGTATCACGAATGTTTCAACAATCTCCAGCTACCGTGTATCTTTATTTCTCGTGTACCTTTTTTTGGGGCCCTACGCACCGTCCGTTCCTGTCATATTACGGGGGCTGTCACCCCGTCAAGCTACTCATTGCAGTAGCTTATTTGTGACTGCTCCTTTCTTTCTTTGAAAGATAAACATTGAATTGAACAAGCCTAGTAATGGACGTAGCATGAACGGTGCCGCGCTCGCAGTATTACCTACATACAGCACTTTCTTTTTCAGACTTTTGGGGTCTACCCTGTGGGACGTTCTACAACAAAAGCTCGCACAATATCACGTCCACATCGGCTGACAGGCCATTAGAAAAAACTACTACTTCCAGAAACATGTCAGGTGTCGGGGAAAGCGAGGACGACGATGTTTGTCATGAGGAATCTTTTCCTGAGCCCTGAGCCAAGCAGTATCAGGAAAACGAGGTCTACAGTGAATCCCTCAAAGGAATTCCTCCTCCAGGGAATGTACAGTGGAAGTTTCAGTGGAAAAGAAAACATTATTTTCCTCCATCTGACACAGAGTTCTGCGACGTCCCTGACCGCCTATCCGAGCCGGACGAAGGGTATACCCGACTCACCTCCTTCTCAAAGCACCAGCAGGACTCCATCTTCAAGGTTATCCCCGAGCAAGTGGAACCATCACAGTGTTCAGACAACATTGCTCAATGCTGACACCACAGCTGAAGAAATAACAAAACTCTTTGGAAGGCACGTCCTGATGGGTGTCGTTGCTCTTCCTCGCGTACGGTTGTACTGGGACCCAAGTATGACAGTACCACTCATTTGTGACACAATGACAGAAAAGAGGTTTTTAAAACTTTGAAACAATCTGCATGTTGTAGCTGAAGACTCAAACCAAGGGTCCAGTGACCGCCTTTGGAAGGTGCGCCCTTTCTTGCATCAGATTCGAACTGCTGTTTAGAGTTAGCTCTTGAACAGCACATGTCTGTGGATGAACAGATGGTTCCTTTCAAAGACAAGCTTTCCATCAAACAGTACGTCAAAGGATGCTGACGCCGTGGGACATCCAGGTCCTTGTTTTGTGTGTCAAGAGTGGTACACTTTATGATATTGAAGTGTACCATTCCAGCTGAGGTAAAAAAGACTTATGGACTCTGTTCCGGGGTTGTGGTTAACCAAGCAAGAAGACTTCCATCTTGGCATAATTATCAGCTTTATTTTGGTAATTACTTCACTTTCCGTGCCTCTGCTATGCCACCTCCAAAATGAAAATATTTTGGCATCTGGGAAGGTCAGATGCAATCGACTGGAAAAATGTCCCCTTGAATCAGCAAAATCCACGAAGAAGAAAAATATTCCGCTGAATATGTCAGTAATTACAATCTTCTTGTACCGTGGAAAGAAAATAAAACAGTGCGCATTGCTTCCAACTTCTTGGGGATTGGTAATGAAAATGAAGTGAAACGGTGGGACAAATCGAAAAGCCAGCACATCTTCATGAAACAGCCCAAAGTTATCGTGAAATGCAATCAATATATGACAAACAGGCCTCTCTTTTAAGTCTCTACAGAATTAAAACAACATCAAACAAGTGGTCTTTGAGGGCACCCTTCCATTTTTTGGTAATGGCCGTGTGTAATGCATGGCTGGAGTATCTGAAGGACCACCCAGAAGAGCAAAGAAAAAGACTTCCCGACCTTATGCACTTCAGATTTCAATGAAAGTGCACTTTCAGAGGCCCTGCACTGGATGCACGCTATGATGCTGTTGAGCACCGGCCTGAAGATCGAGACCAACCCGAACCGTCCAGGTGCAAGCTTGAAGCATGCAACAACGGTTGCTCCAGAATATTTTGCATGAAATGTCAGTTGCCATTCGGCCTCACGATAAAAGAAATTGTTTTTTTTACATTCCAGAACTGATACCACTTCGTGACTGGAAGGGGTATCAGTTCTGGAAACACTTCGTTCGATCAAGTCGGTGACCCTGAGAGATTGGTTCTACTCTAGAATTCCTGAAAGGCTTTGGAAGGTCGTGTCGTGCACGAAACACTTAGAGAAACTCGGGTGCACGCAGAGTATTCGGGCAGTATTTCGGCAGTTCTTCAATCCACCCAAATGTTGGCGGTGCTCCCCTTGAGGGGGATGGACGAATCGCTGTCCCAACCGTTCTTGGCAGCGCTCAAAGGAAACACAACAATGCGAGTCTTGTCAATGGGTAGCACTGCAATTAAAGGAGATCCCGATTTATTCGGTGAAATTTTGAGTGACAGCAACACTCTCCAAGATATAACAAAACAGTGATATGGGGTCCGGACTGCCATCTCAGTGAAGTAAAATCGGTCTTGAGAGGTATGCTAAAAAACAAATCAATCCTAAGTTTGCGCATCCACAGCATTGTTTTGGATGCCGAGGGCGTTGAGCTTGCGGCGCAGATGTTTACAGAAAACAAGGTCTTGCGACGATTCCTTTGGTCTCTCTGCTTTTGGTAACGCTGCTCCATGTCATTTTGTCTAGACGGTGTTTCAGACATTGAACCATACGGTGCACCTGCTAACACCGTCGTCTGGCAAGAGGCGATTGCTCACAACAGCAGATTTGCCATAACGCTTGTGGATTACCACTCCAATTGGCCAGAGGTATATTTTTGTCGTGAGGTATCCACGAGCACAGTGAAAGACTTCTTAATAAGTGTTTTTGCCCGCGAAGGCTACCCTGAGGAAATCATTTGCGACAATGGACCTCACTTCACGTGAATTCATTACCTTTCCGCAAGATAGGGCCATCAGACTTCTGCATTCATCAGTGTACTACCCCCAAGCGAATGGACAAATAGAACGGTTCAACCGAACATTCAAAAACATTATTCAAGTTTCACTTCTCGAAGGACGACCCCTTCGACAAGCAGTCATGGACTACCTTGCAACTCCACGGGCAACCACTGGGGTTGCCCCTGCAGTTGTGCTGCATGGTAGAATGCCCAGAACCAGGCTGGATGTCGTCGGCTTCTCAGGACCAGCCTTCGCTAAAGAACCGGCTAAGGAATTGGCGCGACTTCGTCGTAGGGTCCGGCGTCAACAGCAGAGCAGCAAGCTGAGCAGCAAGTGGAAACAAAGTCATTGCAAGGAATGCTTCAAACAGTACTGGAACAGATAAAACAGGTAGGCACCGCTATCGAGCGAATTAAGGATGAATTTGCTAGTAGGGACAGCCAGATAAAATGGCTGTGCCCAGAGGTTCTTAAAGTCAACCAAGATGGCTCTGCGCCCCTGTAAAAATACGGTCTGGCAGTGGAAGTGTAGGGGTTCATCGCATAAACGTGCGGTTTGACAATCTTTTCTTATTAGCGGGGATCAACCGGAGGGTATTGCAGCCCAGGAGTGCGGCAAAAATGCTAAATCAGATCGTTAGAAACCTTTTTCAGGATCGGGTAATGACACCCAAGTTATGACATTTGTAAAGGGAAACTTTCCAACGTTGCAGCACGAGACGGGGGATCCGCAGATTGATCATGTTTTAGTCGAACTCGAAGAAGCTGTGATACAGGTGCTGCAAACGCCAGCTGTACGTCACCACTATAACCGACGCCACGCACGTCAGCGCAGGTGAGTCCAGGGGCGCGAGTAGCACGAGAAAGCGCGCGCGGCTTGTGTTTTTCGCGTTCGTCAGAGAACACTCTGCGTTCCAGATACGGACCGCAAACAAGCATCAGAGCAGTACACGGACGACGATGTGTGTATGCCCTTGCCCTGCTATGGACAAGGTATCTCCCTCCGGAGGAAGTGCCGATAATTCAATACTTCAAGTGGCAGGAGGCAGAAGACAGCAAGTTCACTGAGCAGTCCCAGATGGTCAGCCAGCCCATGGGAGCCCGGCCTCGCACAAAGCATCGGAAGTCGCGGAACCATCCAGTTACCCCGCACCTCCACCAAAAATGGAAATAAAGAAATAAAGAAAGAAAGAAAGAACACAACATGACACCGGGCACGACACCATTTCCAGGATTCCAAGCTTACGTCCGTTACTTTTCCAGGTCACCGTCACCTGGGTCCTATGTTCCGGACTACTCGGCTCGTGCCGACTCACTGCAGAAGATTCCCTTCTAATGCCGCCGCAATGGTTGCACGGGATGCCAAGATTGGAGCCAGCCGGGCAGCTCATCTGGCAACATGGATCCAGCACGACTACGTTGGAAGCTTCTGACGCCCTTCATATTCGTCAGTCTGCAGCTGCGTCTCCCGGGCACGACACCATTTCCAGGATGCCAAGCTTACGTCCGTTACCTTTCCAGGTCAGTATCCTGAAAGGTGCTTCTTGTGTTATACCCAGTAATTATTGTTTGTTGGTGGTGTCGTGCCCACGGGACCTTACTGATGTGTTTAAGCGATCTTTATCTCTTGCATCTGAAATGTGCTATGTCTTGTCCGCCATTAACACTAATGTTGTGGGGCGATGTTGAGCCAAATCCAGGACCAATGACTAAAGCTCAAGAGGAGGCATTTTCTGTAGCACTAGACGCAATTAAGAAATTGAAAGAAGCGCAAGCAAGCTTGCTTTCTGAGCTGACTAGTGTCAATTGTGGTCATACTTCTGCTCTGTTCTGTTTGATGAATGTACACAACTGTGTACATTCATCAAACACTTGAATTCCAGTCGAACCACCAAAAATTTTAGAAATTCAACAATATGAGCGAAATTTGGTACACATAATCAGGCAACAAGTGCATCTATGGCACCATCTAACGAAAGCAGCAAGAAATACAAACCAAAATAAGCAACATGGCCTCGCTCTTGGCAGTATCACCAGGTAAGCACAAGCAAACGCTTATTTCTCATATCTTCCGGCTCGATATCGCAGTCTGTAAATTTACACGAAGTGTTAAATTATTAAGACTGGACGTTGAATAAATTACTTTCCCTAACGCTGAAGATTAACCTGTTCGTAACGTAAGTACTCTATGGTCACACACGTTCAAAGTGGAAACTTAACAATAAAAGAGCTTCGTGACATGTTCATATAAACGGACAGTGTACATTCATATTATTCGACCCTTTATTTATGCAAATCCTTTCGATGTTTGCGATGGTTACATATATTCCCATTATTATTACTATTATTAGTATTCTGCATAGACTCTCCCAACTGTTCTTACACCAAAGTTCTCTGTATCACGAATGTTTCAACAATCTCCAGCTACCGTGTATCTTTATTTCTCGTGTACCTTTTTTTGGGGCCCTACGCACCGTCCGTTCCTGTCATATTACGGGGGCTGTCACCCCGTCAAGCTACTCATTGCAGTAGCTTATTTGTGACTGCTCCTTTCTTTCTTTGAAAGATAAACATTGAATTGAACAAGCCTAGTAATGGACGTAGCATGAACGGTGCCGCGCTCGCAGTATTACCTACATACAGCACTTTCTTTTTCAGACTTTTGGGGTCTACCCTGTGGGACGTTCTACAACAAAAGCTCGCACAATATCACGTCCACATCGGCTGACAGGCCATTAGAAAAAACTACTACTTCCAGAAACATGTCAGGTGTCGGGGAAAGCGAGGACGACGATGTTTGTCATGAGGAATCTTTTCCTGAGCCCTGAGCCAAGCAGTATCAGGAAAACGAGGTCTACAGTGAATCCCTCAAAGGAATTCCTCCTCCAGGGAATGTACAGTGGAAGTTTCAGTGGAAAAGAAAACATTATTTTCCTCCATCTGACACAGAGTTCTGCGACGTCCCTGACCGCCTATCCGAGCCGGACGAAGGGTATACCCGACTCACCTCCTTCTCAAAGCACCAGCAGGACTCCATCTTCAAGGTTATCCCCGAGCAAGTGGAACCATCACAGTGTTCAGACAACATTGCTCAATGCTGACACCACAGCTGAAGAAATAACAAAACTCTTTGGAAGGCACGTCCTGATGGGTGTCGTTGCTCTTCCTCGCGTACGGTTGTACTGGGACCCAAGTATGACAGTACCACTCATTTGTGACACAATGACAGAAAAGAGGTTTTTAAAACTTTGAAACAATCTGCATGTTGTAGCTGAAGACTCAAACCAAGGGTCCAGTGACCGCCTTTGGAAGGTGCGCCCTTTCTTGCATCAGATTCGAACTGCTGTTTAGAGTTAGCTCTTGAACAGCACATGTCTGTGGATGAACAGATGGTTCCTTTCAAAGACAAGCTTTCCATCAAACAGTACGTCAAAGGATGCTGACGCCGTGGGACATCCAGGTCCTTGTTTTGTGTGTCAAGAGTGGTACACTTTATGATATTGAAGTGTACCATTCCAGCTGAGGTAAAAAAGACTTATGGACTCTGTTCCGGGGTTGTGGTTAACCAAGCAAGAAGACTTCCATCTTGGCATAATTATCAGCTTTATTTTGGTAATTACTTCACTTTCCGTGCCTCTGCTATGCCACCTCCAAAATGAAAATATTTTGGCATCTGGGAAGGTCAGATGCAATCGACTGGAAAAATGTCCCCTTGAATCAGCAAAATCCACTAAGAAGAAAAATATTCCGCTGAATATGTCAGTAATTACAATCTTCTTGTATCGTGGAAAGAAAATAAAACAGTGCGCATTGCTTCCAACTTCTTGGGGATTGGTAATGAAAATGAAGTGAAACGGTGGGACAAATCGAAAAGCCAGCACATCTTCATGAAACAGCCCGAAGTTATCGTGAAATGCAATCAATATATGACAAACAGGCCTCTCTTTTAAGTCTCTACAGAATTAAAACAACATCAAACAAGTGGTCTTTGAGGGCACCCTTCCATTTTTTGGTAATGGCCGTGTGTAATGCATGGCTGGAGTATCTGAAGGACCACCCAGAAGAGCAAAGAAAAAGACTGCCCGACCTTATGCACTTCAGATTTCAATGAAAGTGCACTTTCAGAGGCCCTGCACTGGATGCACGCTATGATGCTGTTGAGCACCGGCCTGAAGATCGAGACCAACCCGAACCGTCCAGGTGCAAGCTTGAAGCATGCAACAACGGTTGCTCCAGAATATTTTGCATGAAATGTCAGTTGCCATTCGGCCTCACGATAAAAGAAATTGTTTTTTTTACATTCCAGAACTGATACCACTTCGTGACTGGAAGGGGTATCAGTTCTGGAAACACTTCGTTCGATCAAGTCGGTGACCCTGAGAGATTGGTTCTACTCTAGAATTCCTGAAAGGCTTTGGAAGGTCGTGTCGTGCACGAAACACTTAGAGAAACTCGGGTGCACGGAGTATTCGGGCAGTATTTCGGCAGTTCTTCAATCCACCCAAATGTTGGCGGTGCTCCCCTTGAGGGGGATGGACGAATCGCTGTCCCAACCGTTCTTGGCAGCGCTCAAAGGAAACACAACAATGCGAGTCTTGTCAATGGGTAGCACTGCAATTAAAGGAGATCCCGATTTATTCGGTGAAATTTTGAGTGACAGCAACACTCTCCAAGATATAACAAAACAGTGATATGGGGTCCGGACTGCCATCTCAGTGAAGTAAAATCGGTCTTGAGAGGTATGCTAAAAAACAAATCAATCCTAAGTTTGCGCATCCACAGCATTGTTTTGGATGCCGAGGGCGTTGAGCTTGCGGCGCAGATGTTTACAGAAAACAAGGTCTTGCGACGATTCCTTTGGTCTCTCTGCTTTTGGTAACGCTGCTCCATGTCATTTTGTCTAGACGGTGTTTCAGACATTGAACCATACGGTGCACCTGCTAACACCGTCGTCTGGCAAGAGGCGATTGCTCACAACAGCAGATTTGCCATAACGCTTGTGGATTACCACTCCAATTGGCCAGAGGTATATTTTTGTCGTGAGGTATCCACGAGCACAGTGAAAGACTTCTTAATAAGTGTTTTTGCCCGCGAAGGCTACCCTGAGGAAATCATTTGCGACAATGGACCTCACTTCACGTGAATTCATTACCTTTCCGCAAGATAGGGCCATCAGACTTCTGCATTCATCAGTGTACTACCCCCAAGCGAATGGACAAATAGAACGGTTCAACCGAACATTCAAAAACATTATTCAAGTTTCACTTCTCGAAGGACGACCCCTTCGACAAGCAGTCATGGACTACCTTGCAACTCCACGGGCAACCACTGGGGTTGCCCCTGCAGTTGTGCTGCATGGTAGAATGCCCAGAACCAGGCTGGATGTCGTCGGCTTCTCAGCACCACCCTTCGCTAAAGAACCGGCTAAGGAATTGGCGCGACTTCGTCGTAGGGTCCGGCGTCAACAGCAGAGCAGCAAGCTGAGCAGCAAGTGGAAACAAAGTCATTGCAAGGAATGCTTCAAACAGTACTGGAACAGATAAAACAGGTAGGCACCGCTATCGAGCGAATTAAGGATGAATTTGCTAGTAGGGACAGCCAGATAAAATGGCTGTGCCCAGAGGTTCTTAAAGTCAACCAAGATGGCTCTGCGCCCCTGTAAAAATACGGTCTGGCAGTGGAAGTGTAGGGGTTCATCGCATAAACGTGCGGTTTGACAATCTTTTCTTATTAGCGGGGATCAACCGGAGGGTATTGCAGCCCAGGAGTGCGGCAAAAATGCTAAATCAGATCGTTAGAAACCTTTTTCAGGATCGGGTAATGACACCCAAGTTATGACATTTGTAAAGGGAAACTTTCCAACGTTGCAGCACGAGACGGGGGATCCGCAGATTGATCATGTTTTAGTCGAACTCGAAGAAGCTGTGATACAGGTGCTGCAAACGCCAGCTGTACGTCACCACTATAACCGACGCCACGCACGTCAGCGCAGGTGAGTCCAGGGGCGCGAGTAGCACGAGAAAGCGCGCGCGGCTTGTGTTTTTCGCGTTCGTCAGAGAACACTCTGCGTTCCAGATACGGACCGCAAACAAGCATCAGAGCAGTACACGGACGACGATGTGTGTATGCCCTTGCCCTGCTATGGACAAGGTATCTCCCTCCGGAGGAAGTGCCGATAATTCAATACTTCAAGTGGCAGGAGGCAGAAGACAGCAAGTTCACTGAGCAGTCCCAGATGGTCAGCCAGCCCATGGGAGCCCGGCCTCGCACAAAGCATCGGAAGTCGCGGAACCATCCAGTTACCCCGCACCTCCACCAAAAATGGAAATAAAGAAATAAAGAAAGAAAGAAAGAACACAACATGACACCGGGCACGACACCATTTCCAGGATTCCAAGCTTACGTCCGTTACTTTTCCAGGTCACCGTCACCTGGGTCCTATGTTCCGGACTACTCGGCTCGTGCCGACTCACTGCAGAAGATTCCCTTCTAATGCCGCCGCAATGGTTGCACGGGATGCCAAGATTGGAGCCAGCCGGGCAGCTCATCTGGCAACATGGATCCAGCACGACTACGTTGGAAGCTTCTGACGCCCTTCATATTCGTCAGTCTGCAGCTGCGTCTCCCGGGCACGACACCATTTCCAGGATGCCAAGCTTACGTCCGTTACCTTTCCAGGTCAGTATCCTGAAAGGTGCTTCTTGTGTTATACCCAGTAATTATTGTTTGTTGGTGGTGTCGTGCCCACGGGACCTTACTGATGTGTTTAAGCGATCTTTATCTCTTGCATCTGAAATGTGCTATGTCTTGTCCGCCATTAACACTAATGTTGTGGGGCGATGTTGAGCCAAATCCAGGACCAATGACTAAAGCTCAAGAGGAGGCATTTTCTGTAGCACTAGACGCAATTAAGAAATTGAAAGAAGCGCAAGCAAGCTTGCTTTCTGAGCTGACTAGTGTCAATTGTGGTCATACTTCTGCTCTGTTCTGTTTGATGAATGTACACAACTGTGTACATTCATCAAACACTTGAATTCCAGTCGAACCACCAAAAATTTTAGAAATTCAACAATATGAGCGAAATTTGGTACACATAATCAGGCAACAAGTGCATCTATGGCACCATCTAACGAAAGCAGCAAGAAATACAAACCAAAATAAGCAACATGGCCTCGCTCTTGGCAGTATCACCAGGTAAGCACAAGCAAACGCTTATTTCTCATATCTTCCGGCTCGATATCGCAGTCTGTAAATTTACACGAAGTGTTAAATTATTAAGACTGGACGTTGAATAAATTACTTTCCCTAACGCTGAAGATTAACCTGTTCGTAACGTAAGTACTCTATGGTCACACACGTTCAAAGTGGAAACTTAACAATAAAAGAGCTTCGTGACATGTTCATATAAACGGACAGTGTACATTCATATTATTCGACCCTTTATTTATGCAAATCCTTTCGATGTTTGCGATGGTTACATATATTCCCATTATTATTACTATTATTAGTATTCTGCATAGACTCTCCCAACTGTTCTTACACCAAAGTTCTCTGTATCACGAATGTTTCAACAATCTCCAGCTACCGTGTATCTTTATTTCTCGTGTACCTTTTTTTGGGGCCCTACGCACCGTCCGTTCCTGTCATATTACGGGGGCTGTCACCCCGTCAAGCTACTCATTGCAGTAGCTTATTTGTGACTGCTCCTTTCTTTCTTTGAAAGATAAACATTGAATTGAACAAGCCTAGTAATGGACGTAGCATGAACGGTGCCGCGCTCGCAGTATTACCTACATACAGCACTTTCTTTTTCAGACTTTTGGGGTCTACCCTGTGGGACGTTCTACAACAAAAGCTCGCACAATATCACGTCCACATCGGCTGACAGGCCATTAGAAAAAACTACTACTTCCAGAAACATGTCAGGTGTCGGGGAAAGCGAGGACGACGATGTTTGTCATGAGGAATCTTTTCCTGAGCCCTGAGCCAAGCAGTATCAGGAAAACGAGGTCTACAGTGAATCCCTCAAAGGAATTCCTCCTCCAGGGAATGTACAGTGGAAGTTTCAGTGGAAAAGAAAACATTATTTTCCTCCATCTGACACAGAGTTCTGCGACGTCCCTGACCGCCTATCCGAGCCGGACGAAGGGTATACCCGACTCACCTCCTTCTCAAAGCACCAGCAGGACTCCATCTTCAAGGTTATCCCCGAGCAAGTGGAACCATCACAGTGTTCAGACAACATTGCTCAATGCTGACACCACAGCTGAAGAAATAACAAAACTCTTTGGAAGGCACGTCCTGATGGGTGTCGTTGCTCTTCCTCGCGTACGGTTGTACTGGGACCCAAGTATGACAGTACCACTCATTTGTGACACAATGACAGAAAAGAGGTTTTTAAAACTTTGAAACAATCTGCATGTTGTAGCTGAAGACTCAAACCAAGGGTCCAGTGACCGCCTTTGGAAGGTGCGCCCTTTCTTGCATCAGATTCGAACTGCTGTTTAGAGTTAGCTCTTGAACAGCACATGTCTGTGGATGAACAGATGGTTCCTTTCAAAGACAAGCTTTCCATCAAACAGTACGTCAAAGGATGCTGACGCCGTGGGACATCCAGGTCCTTGTTTTGTGTGTCAAGAGTGGTACACTTTATGATATTGAAGTGTACCATTCCAGCTGAGGTAAAAAAGACTTATGGACTCTGTTCCGGGGTTGTGGTTAACCAAGCAAGAAGACTTCCATCTTGGCATAATTATCAGCTTTATTTTGGTAATTACTTCACTTTCCGTGCCTCTGCTATGCCACCTCCAAAATGAAAATATTTTGGCATCTGGGAAGGTCAGATGCAATCGACTGGAAAAATGTCCCCTTGAATCAGCAAAATCCACGAAGAAGAAAAATATTCCGCTGAATATGTCAGTAATTACAATCTTCTTGTATCGTGGAAAGAAAATAAAACAGTGCGCATTGCTTCCAACTTCTTGGGGATTGGTAATGAAAATGAAGTGAAACGGTGGGACAAATCGAAAAGCCAGCACATCTTCATGAAACAGCCCGAAGTTATCGTGAAATGCAATCAATATATGACAAACAGGCCTCTCTTTTAAGTCTCTACAGAATTAAAACAACATCAAACAAGTGGTCTTTGAGGGCACTCTTCCATTTTTTGGTAATGGCCGTGTGTAATGCATGGCTGGAGTATCTGAAGGACCACCCAGAAGAGCAAAGAAAAAGACTGCCCGACCTTATGCACTTCAGATTTCAATGAAAGTGCACTTTCAGAGGCCCTGCACTGATGCACGCTATGATGCTGTTCAGCACCGGCCTGAAGATCGAGACCAACCCGAACCGTCCAGGTGCAAGCTTGAAGCATGCAACAACGGTTGTTGCTCCAGAATATTTTGCATGAAATGTCAGTTGCCATTCGGCCTCACGATAAAAGAAATTGTTTTTTTTTACATTCCAGAACTGATACCACTTCGTGACTGGAAGGGGTATCAGTTCTGGAAACACTTCGTTCGATCAAGTCGGTGACCCTGAGAGATTGGTTCTACTCTAGAATTCCTGAAAGGCTTTGGAAGATCGTGTCGTGCACGAAACACTTAGAGAAACTCGGGTGCACGGAGTATTCGGGCAGTATTTCGGCAGTTCTTCAATCCACCCAAATGTTGGCGGTGCTCCCCTTGAGGGGGATGGACGAATCGCTGTCCCAACCGTTCTTGGCAGCGCTCAAAGGAAACACAACAATGCGAGTCTTGTCAATGGGTAGCACTGCAATTAAAGGAGATCCCGATTTATTCGGTGAAATTTTGAGTGACAGCAACACTCTCCAAGATATAACAAAACAGTGATATGGGGTCCGGACTGCCATCTCAGTGAAGTAAAATCGGTCTTGAGAGGTATGCTAAAAAACAAATCAATCCTAAGTTTGCGCATCCACAGCATTGTTTTGGATGCCGAGGGCGTTGAGCTTGCGGCGCAGATGTTTACAGAAAACAAGGTCTTGCGACGATTCCTTTGGTCTCTCTGCTTTTGGTAACGCTGCTCCATGTCATTTTGTCTAGACGGTGTTTCAGACATTGAACCATACGGTGCACCTGCTAACACCGTCGTCTGGCAAGAGGCGATTGCTCACAACAGCAGATTTGCCATAACGCTTGTGGATTACCACTCCAATTGGCCAGAGGTATATTTTTGTCGTGAGGTATCCACGAGCACAGTGAAAGACTTCTTAATAAGTGTTTTTGCCCGCGAAGGCTACCCTGAGGAAATCATTTGCGACAATGGACCTCACTTCACGTGAATTCATTACCTTTCCGCAAGATAGGGCCATCAGACTTCTGCATTCATCAGTGTACTACCCCCAAGCGAATGGACAAATAGAACGGTTCAACCGAACATTCAAAAACATTATTCAAGTTTCACTTCTCGAAGGACGACCCCTTCGACAAGCAGTCATGGACTACCTTGCAACTCCACGGGCAACCACTGGGGTTGCCCCTGCAGTTGTGCTGCATGGTAGAATGCCCAGAACCAGGCTGGATGTCGTCGGCTTCTCAGCACCAGCCTTCGCTAAAGAACCGGCTAAGGAATTGGCGCGACTTCGTCGTAGGGTCCGGCGTCAACAGCAGAGCAGCAAGCTGAGCAGCAAGTGGAAACAAAGTCATTGCAAGGAATGCTTCAAACAGTACTGGAACAGATAAAACAGGTAGGCACCGCTATCGAGCGAATTAAGGATGAATTTGCTAGTAGGGACAGCCAGATAAAATGGCTGTGCCCAGAGGTTCTTAAAGTCAACCAAGATGGCTCTGCGCCCCTGTAAAAATACGGTCTGGCAGTGGAAGTGTAGGGGTTCATCGCATAAACGTGCGGTTTGACAATCTTTTCTTATTAGCGGGGATCAACCGGAGGGTATTGCAGCCCAGGAGTGCGGCAAAAATGCTAAATCAGATCGTTAGAAACCTTTTTCAGGATCGGGTAATGACACCCAAGTTATGACATTTGTAAAGGGAAACTTTCCAACGTTGCAGCACGAGACGGGGGATCCGCAGATTGATCATGTTTTAGTCGAACTCGAAGAAGCTGTGATACAGGTGCTGCAAACGCCAGCTGTACGTCACCACTATAACCGACGCCACGCACGTCAGCGCAGGTGAGTCCAGGGGCGCGAGTAGCACGAGAAAGCGCGCGCGGCTTGTGTTTTTCGCGTTCGTCAGAGAACACTCTGCGTTCCAGATACGGACCGCAAACAAGCATCAGAGCAGTACACGGACGACGATGTGTGTATGCCCTTGCCCTGCTATGGACAAGGTATCTCCCTCCGGAGGAAGTGCCGATAATTCAATACTTCAAGTGGCAGGAGGCAGAAGACAGCAAGTTCACTGAGCAGTCCCAGATGGTCAGCCAGCCCATGGGAGCCCGGCCTCGCACAAAGCATCGGAAGTCGCGGAACCATCCAGTTACCCCGCACCTCCACCAAAAATGGAAATAAAGAAATAAAGAAAGAAAGAAAGAACACAACATGACACCGGGCACGACACCATTTCCAGGATTCCAAGCTTACGTCCGTTACTTTTCCAGGTCACCGTCACCTGGGTCCTATGTTCCGGACTACTCGGCTCGTGCCGACTCACTGCAGAAGATTCCCTTCTAATGCCGCCGCAATGGTTGCACGGGATGCCAAGATTGGAGCCAGCCGGGCAGCTCATCTGGCAACATGGATCCAGCACGACTACGTTGGAAGCTTCTGACGCCCTTCATATTCGTCAGTCTGCAGCTGCGTCTCCCGGGCACGACACCATTTCCAGGATGCCAAGCTTACGTCCGTTACCTTTCCAGGTCAGTATCCTGAAAGGTGCTTCTTGTGTTATACCCAGTAATTATTGTTTGTTGGTGGTGTCGTGCCCACGGGACCTTACTGATGTGTTTAAGCGATCTTTATCTCTTGCATCTGAAATGTGCTATGTCTTGTCCGCCATTAACACTAATGTTGTGGGGCGATGTTGAGCCAAATCCAGGACCAATGACTAAAGCTCAAGAGGAGGCATTTTCTGTAGCACTAGACGCAATTAAGAAATTGAAAGAAGCGCAAGCAAGCTTGCTTTCTGAGCTGACTAGTGTCAATTGTGGTCATACTTCTGCTCTGTTCTGTTTGATGAATGTACACAACTGTGTACATTCATCAAACACTTGAATTCCAGTCGAACCACCAAAAATTTTAGAAATTCAACAATATGAGCGAAATTTGGTACACATAATCAGGCAACAAGTGCATCTATGGCACCATCTAACGAAAGCAGCAAGAAATACAAACCAAAATAAGCAACATGGCCTCGCTCTTGGCAGTATCACCAGGTAAGCACAAGCAAACGCTTATTTCTCATATCTTCCGGCTCGATATCGCAGTCTGTAAATTTACACGAAGTGTTAAATTATTAAGACTGGACGTTGAATAAATTACTTTCCCTAACGCTGAAGATTAACCTGTTCGTAACGTAAGTACTCTATGGTCACACACGTTCAAAGTGGAAACTTAACAATAAAAGAGCTTCGTGACATGTTCATATAAACGGACAGTGTACATTCATATTATTCGACCCTTTATTTATGCAAATCCTTTCGATGTTTGCGATGGTTACATATATTCCCATTATTATTACTATTATTAGTATTCTGCATAGACTCTCCCAACTGTTCTTACACCAAAGTTCTCTGTATCACGAATGTTTCAACAATCTCCAGCTACCGTGTATCTTTATTTCTCGTGTACCTTTTTTTGGGGCCCTACGCACCGTCCGTTCCTGTCATATTACGGGGGCTGTCACCCCGTCAAGCTACTCATTGCAGTAGCTTATTTGTGACTGCTCCTTTCTTTCTTTGAAAGATAAACATTGAATTGAACAAGCCTAGTAATGGACGTAGCATGAACGGTGCCGCGCTCGCAGTATTACCTACATACAGCACTTTCTTTTTCAGACTTTTGGGGTCTACCCTGTGGGACGTTCTACAACAAAAGCTCGCACAATATCACGTCCACATCGGCTGACAGGCCATTAGAAAAAACTACTACTTCCAGAAACATGTCAGGTGTCGGGGAAAGCGAGGACGACGATGTTTGTCATGAGGAATCTTTTGCTGACGCCATACGCAGCGTATCTGATCAATTAGCTACTATTTCTTCCCGGTTTGATGACACTGCGAATACAATGCGAAGCTCTAACCTGCTTTTCTTTAACCTTGCGGGTGACGAACAAGAGGACTGGGCGATTTCCGAGCAGGAAATCGTCGACTTCTGTTCGGGAAAGCTTGACATAAACTTATCAAGCACACATTTCACAAGGGTGCATAGGTTAGGCAAATAGCAAAAAAGATTGATTGATTGATTTGTGGGGTTTAACGTCCCAAAACCAGTTCTGATTATGAGAGACGTCGTAGTGGAGGGCTCCGGAAATTTCGACCACCTGGGGTTCTTTAACGTGCACTGACATCGCACAGCACACGGGCCTCAACATTTCGCCTCCATCGAAATGCAGCCGCCGCGGCCGGGATTCGATCCCGCGACCTTCGGATCTGCAGCCGAGTGCCATAACCACTAGACCACCGTGGCGGGGCAGCAAAAAAGAGGCCTATCATTGCAAACATGACCTTTTATAAGGCTAAAGAGTGCATCTTGTCAGCTGCTCGTAAGCTTAAAGGGACCGACTTTTCTTTCTATACGTGAAGACTTCTATCCTGGTACGCGAGAGGCAAGAAGGAAACTTATCGAATTCGCAAAGGCGAGGCAAAAGTTCTTCAAGCTCAGTGTTGACAGAATGCGCATAGATGACACCACCTACGTGTACGGCCGTGTCAAATATCAGAAAGTAATGTCATATTATTTTGATCTGATTCGTGCGGTTTAACGTCAGAAAACCAGCCTGATTATGAGAGACGCCGTAGTGGAGGTCTCCGGAAATTTGGACCACCTGGGGTTCTTTAACGTGCACTGACATCGCACAGCACACGGGCCAATGTCATATTATTTTCTCACTTGTACTTCCTATTTTCTGTGTAATAGTGCATACCTATTGTCAACCTTGCTTTTAATTGTAACGTGCCAGAAGTGATGATATCTGGATAACTTAAACGACTATTCAAAACGAGCCTTAACTAGTTTATGTATTTAGCATTTGCAGTTCACATTTCGATTCTGTGCTGTTCTACTATCTGTGAATCTCGATTAGGCACTTGAAATAAGTGTTCGATAGCGATATGTCAGTATCTTACCTCGTCGCATCCTCATGTAGTGACAGTGTTCAAAAAAATCCTTTTCCTTAATGTTCAAACTAAGCAAAAAACCAGGGCAGGAACCGGAATCACCCCGCGTAACAAACCAAGCATCTTTAAAGAAAAAGAGGGATAAGGACATACAAGTTGAAGAACTCGCTCATTGGATTCAGTGAAGGTGACATTGCAACTTGGAGCACTTGAGGTGGAAACAATGTCGTTGCAAGGAATGCTTCAAACAGTACTGGAACAGATAAAACAAGCAGGCACCGCTATCGAGCAAATGAACGATGACTTTGCTAGTAGGGACAGCCAGATGACATGGCTGTGCCAAGAGGTTCTTAAAGTCAACCAAGATGGCTCTGCACCCCTGTAAAAATACGGTTTGGCAGTGGAAGTGTAGGGGTTTCTCGCATAAACTTGCAGTTTGACAATCCTTTCTTATTAGCGGGGATCAACCGGAGGGTATTGCAGTCCAGGAGTGCGGGAAAAATGCTAAATCAGATGGTTATAAACCTTTTCAGGATCGGGTAATGACACCCAAGTTATGACATTTGTAAAGAGAAACATTCCAACATTGCAGCACGAGAATGGGGATTCGCAGATTGATCATGTTTTAGTCTAGCTCGTCCCTCGCAATGCAGACGGGAATCTTTTGATGCTACAGCTGTATAGCTCTCCCAACAGCGCAAATCTCACTTTAACGACCTTTTCATGAGAACCAAGGTTATCTCAAAAAGCAGTCCACTTTCGATTTTGGGCAACTTTATTGCGCATGATACGGCATGGGGTTGTAAATTCATGCAGGTTTAGGGCAGAAATTTGTGGAATACAATTCAACAACATGGGCTACTGCTTATTACGGACGCGATGAAGCCAACACGGAGAGGAAATAGCATATCCATGGACACGATACCAGATCTAACCCTGGTGTGCAGTGGCACAACCGCCACATGGTGCAACCCCGGGGAAGACGTAAGCAACGATCATAAGATTTTAGAGATAATAGTTGTGAATGGCCCACCGGTAACCAATAAGAGGCGAATTGAGACTACAGACTGGGTCGCCTTTTGAAATATCAGGTTGGGACAGGACCCAATAAAGGATATTATTGAACGGAGTAACGGGGTTGTCCAATCGGTTAAGGACGAAAGATTGACGCTGATGACGAGGAAATTGAGACGTCTCATGTGCATTTGGAAGACAAAGAGAGCATTGGAGGAAAAAGTCAGCCAGAAAAGAGATCGGAACCTCCTAAACAACTTGCTGCACTGAACAAAAGCACTGAAGAATGTATTGGAACTCACCAGGCAAAAGTGGGGTAGCATCTGTGATCAGATGCTGGATAGGGAAATTGACAGTGCCAAAACATGGCAACTGCTACGACATCTCTTGGACCCGGAGAAAACAAAGTCGGAAGCTCGACAGCAGCTTTAAAACCTTGGGTATAAATACGAAGGTCAGACGACGGAATTCTTAGCGGAGGTTAGGGACAGACATCTCAGCTGCGCTGCCAGTAAAAAAAAATCTCCCCGACTACGTGGGTTCAGAAAACCCGGACGGTAGACAGCCCCATCACGGTTGGAGAAGTGAGGGCTGAAATTAACCGCCTCAAAACCAGAACAACTGCCGGGCCGGACAAAATCAATAACAGGATGCTTGGAAATATGACGATGGCTCCATTCATCACCTTGCAAGAATGCTGGGACAAAGGTGAGCTACATCAAGCTTGGAAAACAGCAAACATGGCATTCATTCCAAAGCCAGGGAAGAAGCTTTAGCCTTGAGCATCTCAGACCCATTTCCACCACATCTTGTGTTGGGAAATTGATGGAGCATGTCATCCAAACAAGATTGAATAGGTTCATGGAAGATCAGAACCTGTACCCTGATTTCATGATAGGCTTTAGATCACACTTATCAACATGTGATATTATGCTACAGCTGAAGGAAAAGGTAACAGGCAAAAAAACGGTTGACACGAAAGTCATTGTGGGTCTGGATGTCTACAACGCATTCGATAATGTCAATTATGACTATGTTCCTATTTTCGCCGGTTCGTCCGTAATTTTGCATCGGTAATGGCGCCTTTGACAAAGCTACTTGCTGACAGCCAAGGCATATCGGCGTGGTCTTCCGCGTGCGATGACGCATTCACAACGCTGCGTCACCTTCTGACGTCACCGCCGATCCTCCGTCACTTCGACCCCGACGCTCCTACTGAAGTCCACACGGATGCCAGTGGAGTTGGCCTTGGCGCTGTTCTTGCTCAACGCAAGTCTGGTTTCGACGAGTATGTCGTCTCCTACGCCAGCCGAGCTCTCACCAGAGCTGAAGAAAATTATTCGGTCACAGAAAAAGAGTGTCTGGCCATCGTTTGGGCAATCACAAAATTTCGACCTTATGTATATGGCCGTCCGTTTGACGTCGTGACTGATCATCACGCCCTGTGCTGGTTAACGTCGCTAAAGGATCCATCTGGCCGCTTAGCCCGTTGGGCATTACGTCTCCAAGACTATGACATCCGTGTCGTCTACAGGTCAGGCCGCAAACATTCCGATGCCGACGCTCTTTCCCGCTCGCCACTTCCCCATGAGTGTCGCGCTGAGTCTGCCTCCAGCTACGATTTGGTGTCGCTTGCATACACTGACATGCCGTCCGAGCAGCGCCAGGACCTTTGGATAGTCTCTCTAATTCAGTACCTATCTCATCCGTCTCCACGTACCGCCACCCGTTCACTGCGGCGCACAGCTCGGCATTTCACCATCCGTGATGGCCTCTTGTATCGCCGCAACTACTTATCTGATGGACGCAAATGGTTGCTGGTAATCCCTCGTCATCTACGTGCCGATATCTGCGCCTCCTTTCACGCGGACCCACAATGTGCCCACGCCGGTGTAGTAAAAACATATGCACGCCTCCGGCTGCGCTACTACTGGCGTGGAATGTACCGCTTTGTTCGGCAGTACGTACGTTCATGCTCCCTGTGCCAACGTCGCAAGAGCCCACCGAACATAATCACTGGACCGCTTCAGCCACTGCCGTGCCCCTCCCGACCTTTTGATCGCATCGGAATTGACTTGTACGGTCCCCTTCCCTACACGCCTGACGGCAACCGCTGGGTGATTGTCGCTATTGACCACCTGACGCGCTATGCTGAAACTGCCGCGCTGCCAGAGGCCACAGCACGTGAAGTCGGCTTATTCATCCTTCACAAACTTGTTCTTCGCCACGGTGCGCCTCGTGAGCTACTCAGCGATCGCGGACGTACGTTCCTCTCCGAAGCCGTCGAAGCCCTCTTGCGTGAATGCAACGTTGTCCACCGGACCACTAGCGCATACCATCCACAAACCAACGGAATGACTGAGCGCTTTAACCGTACGCTGGGCGACATGCTCTCCATGTACGTGTCCGCTGACCATACCAATTGGGATCGCCTATTACCATTTGTCACCTATGCCTACAACACCGCCACTCAGTCTACAACAGGCTTCTCTCCCTTCTTTCTTCTTTACGGCCGCGAACCTTCGTCATTTATGGACACTATTCTTCTGTATCGCCCGGACGCGTCAGAATCCACGCCTTTATCTGAAGTCACCACGTATGCCGAGGAATGCCGACAGCTCGCCCGTTCCCTTACCGCTCAAGACCAAGTGCGACAGAAGGACCGCCATGACGAAAACCTGCCTTCTCGGTCATATTCTCCAGGAGCGTTGGTCTGGCTTCGCGTTCCCTCGTCGGCTCCTGGCCTTTCCACGAAGCTACTGCCCAAATATCAAGGCCCTTACCGTGTCCTGCGTCAAGCATCTCCGGTCAACTATATCATTGAGCCTGTCGAACCATCCACAGACCGCCGCCGTCGGGGCCGCGAAACTGTTCATGTCGATCGACTAAAGCCGCACTATGACCCACCAGTCGTACCTGTTCCTTAGGTCGCCAGGATGGCTCCTTTTCATCGGGGGAGTAATTGTAGTATAAATAGGGCGCATGTAGGAGAGCCAGCAAAAGAGGAAGACGAGGACAGTTGTTGCTGCTCGTGCTTGCTCCGCTTGAACGGCTGGTCGATTCGGCTCTGCTGTCTTCAATAAACGCCTCACTAGCTGAACGCTAAACGCGTACTTTCAGTTGTTATATTGATGATGTCATAGTTGCAGGCCAGAACGTGGACGATTGCCAAAAAACACTCGAGCGGGTGCTGGGCAAGCTTTCGGAGTATAACATTACGTTAAAGCTGGCAAAATGCAAGTTTTTCCAAGATTCTGTCTCGTACCTTGGGCACAAGGTAAGCGCCGATGGCATCTACCCGACAGAAGAGAAAGTGAAGGCAATCCTGCACGCTCCTGAACCAACAAATGTAACAGAATTAAGAGCATACTTAGGGCTGCTCAATTTTTACAGCAAATTTATGAAGAATGTGTCATCTGTGGCAGAACCAATGTACCGTTTGTTGCGGAAGGGAGAGCGATGGCTGTGGACGAAGCAGTGCAGTAATGCTTTCAAAGCGACTAAGCATCTGCTTGCAAATAGCCATGCTCTTACCTACTACGACGCACGCAAGCCGCTCGGATTGCAATGTGATGCGTCTGCGTACGGCGTTGGAGCGGTTATTTTTCACGTGCTGCCGGAAGGAGAAGAGCGTCCGATAGCTTTTGCTTCGCGAACTCTGACGTCAGCCGAGAAAAATTACGCACAATGTGAAAGAGAGGCCCTAGCGCTTATTTTTGGACTTAAAAAGTTCCACAAGTTTCTTTTTGGTAGAAAGTTTATGTTGTACACGGACCATCAGCCACTCGTAAGCATCTTGGGACAGAACAAAGCAACCCTGTCGCAAGCAGCTGCCAAACTACAGATGGTCCTTAATAATGTCAGCGTACCAGTATACGCTTAAGTATCACAAAGGGGCTGAAATCGAAGTGGCTGATGCTCTGTCTCGTCTACCTGTACCATCTTGTCCCAAATCTGAGGGTTCGAAATGCCTTTCTGTGTTTGAAAGCACTCCGTTGAACTCTTCTGACGTAGCTAAAGCCACTGCACGTGATGGCAAACTGTGCAGAGTGGTCGAGTACCCGCGATATGGCTGGCCTTCAGAAGTGTCTAACGAACTCCAGCCGTACTACGTTAGACGTTAGAATTATCACTCGAGCAAGGTTGCGTCACGTGGGGCACAAGGGTGATCGTGCCCGATGCATTGCAATCGGCTGTGTTGTCTTTGCTGCATGAGGACCATCCAGGCACCTCAAGGATGAAAATGCTGGCTAGAGGCTTCATTTGGTGGCCAGGCCTAGATAAAGCAGTAGAAGACTACGTACGAACCTGTCGGGTTTGTCAAGTCGTGCAACCAGCCACGCAGCCTGTACCACAACACCCTTGGCCTTATCCGTCCAAGGTTTGGCAAAGGCTGCATGTTGACTTTGCTATGAAAGGACAGTTTAACTTCTTAGTCTTAGTTGATGCCTATTCTAAGTGGATTGAAGTATGGCCTATGAACTCGACCGCCACAAGTCAAACGGTTTCCAAACTTCGAAATGTCTTCGCGGCGTACGGATTTCCCGATGAAATTGTGAGTGATAATGGGCGGCAATTTGTATCACAAGAGTTCGAGCACTTCTTAGCTAAAAATAACAAAACATACAAGAACGCCGCCCTATCACGCAATTTCGAACGCGGCAGCCGAACGTCTGGTGCAAACAACAAAGCGCGCATTGCTGAAACAGTTGTTATCAGATGTCGCGCACAACAGAGAATCGGTGCAAACCGGGTTAGACAGCTTTTTGATGAGCTATTGAAACACACCACATAGTGTGACAGGAAGCACTCCTGCACAGCTCTTCTTAAAAAGGCAACCTAAGACCAAGTTGTCATTCCTGAAACCAGATTTTCAGCAAGATATGTTCAACAAACAGCTGAACAACAAGTGGCAGAAAGATAAGCACCGGGGTACTGAACGTGGATTCCTCGTGGGTGACAAAGTGTTTGTCAAATGCGTTCGTGGTGAAAATAAGGCTTGGACAGACGGCGTAGTTGCGCAGATTGTGAGCCCAGTGACATATCTAGTGAATGTGGCGGGCGAAGTGCGCTTGGTGCATGCTGACCACTTGTGTCACTCCTTTGCGAGACCTGACTCAGCTGAACTCACCAGGCAAAAGTGGGGTAGCATCTGTGGTCAGATAGATGCTGGATAGGGAAATTGGCAGTGCCAAAACATGGCAACTGCTACGACATCTTTTGGACCCGGAGAAAACAAAGTCGGAGGCTCGACAGCAGCTTTAAAACCTTGGGTATAAATACGAAGGTCAGACGACGGAATTATTAGCGGAGGTTAGGGACAGACATCTCAGCTGCGCTGCCAGTAAAAAAAAATCTCCCCGACTACGTGGGTTCAGAAAACCCGGACGGTAGACAGCCCCATCACGGTTGGAGAAGTGAGGGCTGAAATTAACCGCCTCAAAACCAGAACAACTGCCGGGCCAGACAAAATCAATAACAGGATGCTTGGAAATATGACGATGGCTCCATTCGTCACCTTGCAAGAATGCTGGGACAAAGGTGAGCTACAGCAAGCTTGGAAAACAGCAAACATGGCATTCATTCCAAAGCCAGGGAAGAAGCTTTAGCCTTGAGCATCTCAGACCCATTTCCACCACATCTTGTGTTGGGAAATTGATGGACCATGTCATTCATGCCATTCATGCCAGGTTTTATCAGCTGCATCCTGATGTGGAGGAATGCAGAAATACCAAATTTAAGGGGTGCCAACACTATGCAGAGCTTTCCACTACAATTGTTCTTTGGGCATGTTTTACTTTGAGAACATGATGCTCACCAAGTTAGTTGGATATATATAATTTTATTTTTATTTTTTTTATTTTGGGGTTTTATGGCGCAAAAGCAGCATTGGCTATGATGCGCCAGACACAAGGTGATAGATTCGTGTGTGAGCCAATAAGATGATCCATGACAGAGGCTTGGTACAACCGGCTAAAGCGCCTAAAAGCCTGAAATGTGCATGGGTATTTGTACTAAAATTATGACGGTGACATGAAGTGTGAGCAATGAATAGTACGCTAGGTCCACTATATTTCACTATTGACTAACTAAGGCTTAGCATATATTTAAAAAACCAGTTTCTTGGATATAACTGATCACACTGGCCAGGGGTATCAGTGGATCATCTCCTAATATGAGTCTGGGATGTAGAGGTGTATGTGATTTATATAGCTCGTGAAAACATTTTCGCCTCTGTGTTTCCATATGGGGACATGTAATTAAGATATGGGTTACTGTTAGCAGTTCTTGGCACTTTTCACAAATCGGTTGTTCATCTTTTGCAAGTAGGTAGTTGTGAGTGATGTGCTTGTGTCCTATTCGTAGCCTCGTTAATATTACTTCTACAGAGCGTTTCGGGTGATAGGATGAATTCCATTCACCAAGTATAGGTTTAACCAGGTTAAGTTTATTACTAACTTTCTTATCCCATTCAGACTGCCACTTACGGATTATTGCTTCTCGGCAGGCTCGAAGCCCGTCCACTGACAGGAATCCTCGTTTTCAACACAGCTTTGTATTTCGCCGCCGCCGCACACTCATCCGCCCTTTCATTTCCTGGAATCCCTACGTGGCTAGGGACCCAGCAGAAACGAATAGTGTGGTCCTGGCTAACGTCTAATACAGTCCTTAATATGTCGCCTACAAGAGGTGTGCGGTCACATTTTAAGTTCAGGGCTTTTAGTGCACTTAGTGCATCTGTAAAAATAACTGCCTTCTTATACTTTCCATTTACAACTTCTTGTACTGCCATCCACAAAGCATAACACTCTGCTGTGAACACTGAGATGAAACTTGGTAGTCTAACAGTTCTTTCCCAGTCGCCTGATACGACGCTGCTTCCTACATAGCCGTGTGCCTTCAGTGATGCTACCAGCCTAAGTCCTTTTGGAGCAGCTTTTGGAGCAGGCAAAACTGCTTTTCGTAGCAGCAAAACTGCCTTTTGGAGCAGGTGTTGACAACAGTAATTGCAAAACGTACACAAGTTGCCTTCATGATGCACAATTGATAAAGAGGGTGTGATGTGCGTGCTGCGCACTGTTCATGTACTGTGTAATAAAAAAATAAAAATCCTGACACAGCTCTCCTTTCTGCAACTATGCATGAGCTCGCCAATGATGAAACCTGAGAGCCGAGTCTCATACATGGGGAGTGCAGTTGCAAAATTACAAATTCATGTTAATGCTCCCACTAAAAATGAAGAATATTGCTAAAAGCCACGAAAAAACATCGCAAGAGTTCGCCCTCTCTCTCTCTCTCTCTTTTTATTACATAAGGATATGTTTTTAATGGCTGCCTCCAGTTGTGATTTGCCTCCAGCTAAAAGGGAAGTGCCACTTTGAAATTCACCAAAGGCCTTTCGCCTTAAACGATCTGTTCAGCACCTGTGAGCATGTTCTGCAGTCTCCACTCCCTTTTGAAAATATCAACCCTCTTGGCTCATTAACTGGAATTTAAGGGCAGCAGAAAAAATTTCAGAATTACTAACAGTTCCAAGAGAACAAATGTGTGCCATATAGATACACTCTGATTTCATGAATGACTAAGTGAATCCTGTTCTTAATTCTCATACCAGTGTAAAAGAAGCGTTTCTCATAATTTTGTGACTACCTTCTTGTAGCGACTGCAGTGAAAGAACCCCGCGCCTTAGTTCAACCGGAAAGTAACCTTCAGCCCTTGCTGCCGCTGCCACTAAAATAACCATGCACTAGAGGCAATCCTCTTTTTTTTTTCTTTGTCAACAAATTGAGCGGTAAAAAAACCATTCATTCATCGCTGTTGTAACCGGTGCGTTCGATGCCAGCATGTGGAACGCGGCAAAATCGCTGTTTATTTAGTACAGCTTCCGCCATGTAACTTCATAACACTGCACCGAGTCAAAACGAAATTACGCCACTTCTACTGCAGAAGTAACTGTGATCACCAGCGGCGCATTTGTTGCATGCAGGCTCCGAAGACACGCGCGATGGAAAATAAACCGAACTATAACGAAGTGCCAAAACCGCGGCGTTCCGCAGACGTGACAGTAGTTGCTGGCAACGAGATCATATGTAGCGCCCATACACGTGCACTGTCTGAGCACAAAAATACTGCACTCCGTGTTCTCTTGGGATGAACCCCGCCTACACCACAGCTGGCAGTGCCATGACAGTGAACGGCGCCCACGCAGTTCTGAAGGCATGCGCGCCCTAAACAGCCTAAGCGAACTATCAAGAGGAAACCACTGCTTGCCGAAGTCGCCACGGAAGAAGCGTAGCTACGTAGCTCGCTGTTGTGCAGTCATGGATGGGGAGCACACAATTCGAAAGGCATACAGCAAACACGAAAATGCTGTTTCCCACAGCAGCTGTGCAACAAAGTGGCTGCTATTGACGCTATCATGCACAAGCATTTGCGTAGTTCATGCGTGCCGAGCAGGCACTAAGCTATAGCTTGCCACAGCCGCAGCAGATGTACCCTCCTTCACAATATAAACGCAGTCATAGTCGGCAACCCTGCTTCTTAATTAAAAAAGAATTAAGCAAGGCATCTAGTGTACCGTGATGCCGCATGCCGCAGTAAACACGGTTTACGCTGCTGCTGATGGTTGATCTAATGCGCCGCCTCGTTTGGCAGCACTCTCGCGCCATCTTCACTCTTTCAGTCACACATATGCAGAGATTCGGACTAAGCGCGCTTTGAGGATTGTCCGAAATAACCACCAGTTATAACAAAACTACCGAGCATTTGGTGCCATTAAATAACGTATATGCTTGACCGGACTAGAGAATAAGTCCAAGTTATCAGAATTAACGAGAGTCAAAATGAGCTTTTCATGTGTACATCACATGGAACTTAGCGCGCGATGTCGCTGTCAACGGGGGGACGTCGCGTAGCTGTAGTTTCGTTTTTGAAGGTCGGTGTATCCCTTAGGGCGCAGGTTCCTCAAATTTTGGGGAAATGTAGCAGGATGTAGCAGCCTCCACGCTTTCGCGCAGTTTGGCGCAATCGGCGCAGCGGTAGCATCACTGGCCTTAGAACCATCAGTATAAAACTCGGTGTAACTGTTGTACTCCGCTTGTATTGCACGGAATTCCTGTATAATATGCTCCTGTGGCATATCACGTTTCTTTAGGCTTGTTAAGGAAAAATCAAGAAATTTCACAAAGTCGTTCCACGGGGCCAAAATAGGAGGTATTTTAGCAACATGACGTACCTCTTGTGGGATATTATAGTCGTGATACTTTTCTTCATACCGAAGTGAAACCGGTCTGATAACGTGCGGCCTGTTCATGTAGTGGATTCGCTTGTTGCAGGATGTGACTATGTCATAGCAGATGTGTCCTGGTGATGCAGGAACCTTGAGCACGTAGGCTAGCATGAGTTGTGTTCTATGTTCAAGGCACGGTTCATTGCTGTCTACATATAAACTAGGAACAGGTGATGTTCTGTACGCTCCGGTTGCCAGGCGCAGACCTTGATTATGAGCTGGATCGAGCCGCTTGAGGTAAGACTGTCTAGCTGACCCGTATACTATGCATCCATAATCTATTTTGCTATGCACCAAGGACCGGCATATGCGTAGAAGACATTTTTGATCGGAACCCCAGTGCCTGCCTGACAGGACCTTGAGAACGTTTAATGCCCTGGTCGCTTTGATTTTAAGAGTGTCTATGTGGGCGAGAAAATTGAGCTTCGAGTCAAAAACCACCCCTAGAAATTTATGCTCCTTCTTAACCGGCAGAACTGCATCGTGCAGTTTTACGACAGGGCTTGGATGCAAGCCTCTTTTTTGTGAAAAGACCATCGCCACAGTTTTTTCAGGGGAAAACCGAAAACCGTTATCTGCTGCCCATTGCGTCAATTTATTTATAGTGACTTGAACTTGTCGTTCGCATGTAGCCATGCTGGATGCTCGGAATGCAATCTGCAGGTCATCGACATATAATGAATGAGTGCATAAGAGAGCCTGGTATTATTCTATTCAAGGAATTCATTTTTACCACGAAAAGTGTTGTGCTTAGAATGCATCCCTGTGGTACTCCATTCTCCTGAACAAATATGCGTGATAGTGTTGAGCCCAGACGGACTTGAAAGGTTCGATTTGAAAGAAAGTTGGATATGCACTTCAGTATTCGGCCTCGGATTTCTAGATCTGCTAAGTCACGCAAGATACCGTACCTCCAAGTGGTGTCGTACGCCTTTTCAAAGTCAAAAAAGACTGCTAAGCAGTACTGCTTGTACAAGAATGCCTCTCGTATAGTGTCTTCAAGACACACCAGAAGATCGGTTGTGGAGCACCCTTTCTTGTAACCGCACTGATGGCAATCTAGCAGATGATCTCTTTCTATGACATATGTTAGTCTGATATTTACAATACTTTCATTTGATTTAGCTAAACAACTTGTTAGAGCAATCGGTCTGTAGCTGCTTGGTGACGTGGGCTCTTTTCCGGCTTTCAGGAATGGGATTACAATGGCTTTCTTCCATTCAGTGGGCATTTCGCCCGTTTCCCATATTATATTAAAGAAACATAGTAAGGCTTGCACTGCTTTATGAGATAGGTGCGCCAGCATCATGTAGTGTATTTTGTCCGGACCAGGTGCTGTTTTCTTCCCCATGGTAAGGACTCTGTTGATTTCTTGGATAGTGAGAAGTACGTTGTATGACTTGTCTAAATATCCTGTTGTGGGAATCTTCTGCCTTTCTGCAGACTGTTTGCGTCTTATGAAATTGGCCGAGTAATTAGCAGAGCTGCATATAGACGCGAAATGCTCACCTAATATATCTGCTTGTTCCTGTAAGTTTGATGGGCTTCCTGGAGGTGAAAGCATTGGGATAGTGTAGGCGGCATAATTGCCATTGAACTTACGAACCTGGTCCCACATTCTCTTTGATGTTATGGAGCTATTGATTGGTGAGATGTAATTTTTCCAGGACTTTCTTTCGGCCTCCCTACGGATATATCTTGCCTTGGCTATTGCTTTTTTAAATGACAGGAGGTTCTCTTGGGTTGGGTACCGTCTGAATATGCCCCAGGCTTTGTTTTGTAGTTTTTTAGCGTTTGTACAATCGCTTGTCCACCAGGGTTTCATTTTTTTATAGAGGGAGCCAGATGATTGTGGAATAGCCTGTTTAGCTGCATTAAGAATGCAGTCAGTGAAGTTTTCATTTATGTCATCCACTGTTGAGGCATCTAAGCAAATTTCCTCCAGACTGGCTTTTTCGGCGAAAAGAGACCAGTCCATAGGGGTTGTCAATTACATTCCACTTAAAATCTGTATACAGAGACGGGGAGCACAGTGCCAGGTCTAGGCAGCTAAAAGCAAGTGTGGCAGGGGAGCAATATGTGGCAGCACCATTGTTTAAGAGACATATACGGTTAGTGAGAATAAAATCTTCGAGAATTTGTCCTCTGGAGTCTGTGTTTTTACTCCCCCATAGAGGGTTGTGTGCATTAAAATCACCGGCTATAATAAAAGGTTCCGGCAACTGACCTAAAATCATCTCTAAATCTTTTATACTAAAAGGTTTATGAGGAGGAATGTAGAGGGAACAAATCGTGATGGCTTTATGAGCTAAAATGGTGACAGCAACTGCCTCTAGGTGACTATTAATGGAAACTTCTCGCATTGGAATTCCATTTTGGATGATGATGGCTACACCGCCCGAGAGTCGGCTTGCCTCAGTTCGGTCACGACGCGCTACAGTGAATCCTTTTAAGAAGTTCTTATGTTGTTCACCTAGATTTGTTTCTTGGAGACAGAAAGCGATTGGTGAATACTTGTTTATAATGTCCTTTATGTCACCCAGATTGTGTATTAGGCCTCTGCAGTTCCAATGTATGATGAAAGCCATGATGAAATAAAATTAAGCAAATATATGTATGGTGATTGTGTGATTAAACTAAAAGTTGATAGGTGACATTATTCAAACTGAAATAACCGACAAATGCGATAACCGTTATGGTTATCTCTTGTGTAGTCTGGTTATTGGGACTTTGTCCTGTTTGGCGCGCTCGAGAGAGCGCTTGTCCTTCGGTGTCGATGACACCGAGCCTTTCGAGTCGGTCTCCATCGCCTTGTCAGAGGCGCTGGATGATCAAGAGTTTGGCACTGAGACACGAGTCTCAGACCTTGGCATCCGATTATACTGGGGCCCTGCGAGACCGGAGGCTGCGGGCCCTGTGAGGTTGATGGAGCAGCAGACGCTGCATCCATTAAGGGGGCAGAACGAGTTACCCCCTGCCCAATTTGTGTGGACGCGGAGGACATGTGAGGCCTCTGTGATGCTGCCCCCGACTGCGTCACATCGGCATAACTTTTACGGAAAAGGTATGACAACCGCTTTCGTGCTTCATAAAATGATATCTTTTCTTTGTCAGTGCAATAACTTCTTTTTCGTTCTTCCAGAATGGGCACGACCGAGAATACGCTGGGTGATCCCCTTTGCAGTTCATACAGAGTGGCGATGACGTACAATTTTCAGCTGTGTGATCACTTTGGCTGCATTTCGCGCATGTTTCCTTGCCTCTGCATGAGTGGGATGCGTGGCCGAATCTTTGACATTTGAAACATCGTCTAGGATTGGGGATGTAGGGTCTCACATTAATTCTCATGTAGCCTGCCTCCAGAGTGGTGGGCATTTCACTCGTTCCAAAGTATCACATGTTTTGTGGGGACTTCCTGATCATTGCGACGGATAATTATTCTCTGTACCTTTATTACATTTTGATCCTGAAACCCCTCGAGGAGCTCATCGTCACTTAGGCCTAAGAAGTCCTCCTCAGATATTACTCCCCGGCTGGTGTTAAGGGACCTGTGGACAGAAATTGTAATGGTATTGTCCCCAATACGGGCAAGTTCGGTAAGCTTTGACACTTGATCAATATCGGCTAGTTCTAGCAGTAAGTCACCACTTGACATTTTCGAGGCTTTGCACTTAGGCCCAATTTTTTCTTTCAGGCACTTGGCCACCAAAAATGAGGGCAGTTTTCTGGCAGGTGTACTGTCGCTGCGGATGACATGGTACTTTGGAAAGGATGCTTTAGTCTGTGTGTTGAAATGAAAGGTTGCCTCGGTGCGGCCTCTTTTACAAGACCGATCAAAAACAAACGATGTTTGTGAAGCCATAAAAAGATGTAAAATTTCGGCAACAGCGCCGACCACCCACCACGGAGCCCAGCAAGGGGACGCGGCAGGAGTTCTCTGGGCATGTTTTACTTTGAGAACATGATGTTCACCAAGTCAGTTGGATATATATAATGTCTTTTTGCCTTTCTTTGACAGTAGATTCATAGGTTGCCTTCATCTATATTGGTGTTGGTAGGGCAAGTATGTTCAAGTGCAGTTCTGGCATTTTGTTTGAAATTTTTTTTTCTTTTGCAGCACCGCATGCAAATGGCTTCTGTATTGGCAGCCAGCAGGCACAGAAGATAATGACCCACAAGAAGCCATCATTAGTGGCAAAGGACATGGTGCAAGCCATATGGGGCCGCGAAGCCCTTGCAAATAGATTGTACGGTGGAAAGTTGGCACCAAAAGACTACAGGAATCCTGACGCCACAGTACAGAAGCAGATGAGCCCCGAAAAGGTGGCTGTGATCATTAGTAAGTATACTCTTTCTGTATCGAAGTGCGATGAGCGCTATGCTTCAATTAAAATTTTTGCTTTCTCTTTAGAAAAGAAGACACAATGGGTTCGAAAATGGCACATGTGTAAAGAAAACCATTGACATGTCAACCACCCTGTCGCAAAAGCAAAAGATACAGGACACGAGGAAAAGCACGAAGCGAAATGGGAAGTCAACAGCAAAATAATAAAATCGAGTAAATGTCCGAGTATTTTCACCTCGATGTTATTAAACACACAAATTCGGTTGGAGCGATGGCACGCTGCAAGTGGTGGTGTTCACTAAGTGGCACCACTTGGCTCTTTAATCAAATTTCTGCCTGAGCCGTCATCGTGGTTTGACCATGGCTGCCCTCATATCTTGGGTAGTGCTTGACGTAACTTCCGCTCCACCATCACGTTACCAGTGCCCCTCAGCCAGAAGTCCTAAGTGAAACGACGGTTGTTTTTCTCAATGCATCACATCCGTGCATCACATCCATTCATGGCTACGTACAACGGGGTCCGGGATGACCTCGTTGTTTCTCCTTGGCCAGTTGACGCTGACAAAGAATCTTTCCTCGTGCCCATCCACTGACGCCCCTCTCCATTCAAGGTATGCAAGTGTTTGAATTATGAAAAAAATGTGTCATCAAGGGTACTTGGTTGAACAACACCTGTATACGGCATAAATAATTTCTTTTGAAGATGAGTTGTTTTTTCAAGTGTGCACCGTTTTGTTGTGTTTTCGCATCATCAGGCTGTCGCGTCCCGATTTGTGCCCAACTTCACTAAGGGTGGTCGAAGACCTAGTGGCGTTTTTTCTTTTTTTTGAGTTATTCAATGCTTTTTGCCTGTGATGGACTCCAGAAGCTTCTACGGGATCATGGTTCAAAATATGTCCCTAGCAAGTTTCTAAAGTGGGGCTACAAGACTTTTGTACTTTGCAACGTCCGCAGCCTTGCGTATGACTTCTCTATCTACACGGGCGACATCCGCCCTCTTCCTGGATCACCAGACCTTGGAGCAAGCTCTCATACTGTGCTGGGGCTTTCGCACTTTATCCCAGAGAACAAGAACTACCTACTCCTTTTGGACAAGTGGAAAACTACCATGATGAAACTGCTTGCGATCTTACACCAGCGCATTATTCAAGCCATGGGAACTGCACACGCAAATACACGGGAAGCCACATGGAGAGGCAGGCTGCAATTGAAGGAGTCAAGGATTGAGTAGACAAGTAACACGACAGCCACGGAGTACACATTCCAGCACATTTGGAAATGCCAAGTCCCTAGAAAGCTGCCAGCGGTACGACCGCGAGAACAAAAAAACATGCTAAGTCAGAAGCCTGCCACTGTGAAGACTTGCAACAACTTTACGGGTGAAGACGACTCACTTGATGGTCTCATGCGTAGTACAGAATTTTTTCGAAGTGGAAGAAATTCTACCTCAGATGTTTTTTTTCTTCATTTTGTTGATATGCCTGTTTTGAGCAGCTGGATGCTCTCTCTACATACAGCACGGACTGCGATGTTCTAGCAAGCTCAAAGAAAGAGGAACTTGACGTTTTAGCATTCAGGACTTCGTTAGCCAGCTGCCTCTGTGTTCAAAACAAAGACATCAAGAAGAGGGGACGGCTGTCTTTTACTATTATGGAAGCAGAACCTGAAAGGAGAATAGAAGGGGGCCAGCAGCTCCAACCCGTAATGCACCTCTCGTCTGTCAAGAGCATGATGGCCACTGCCAAGAAGTGTTGCAACAACAATTGGAAAATACCTGGCTGCAAAGGCCAACGTTTCTTTTTTTTTTGCACAATGTGCAAAATTCATCTCTGCATAAACAAAACTTCAAACTCTTTCATTTCTTTTAAAAAAAAACGAGATTCAAGTGGGCTAAGCTTGAAGAAACGAGTTATGAAGTGTTTTTGAAATAAACATTCTTGGATCAATTATGACCTACTGTCGCAATTCCGCGACATACCCGTAACTTTGTTCCTAAAACCCCAACATGCATAAAAGTTCCTGTGTAACGTCTCCATTAGCAGACTATCAGGAGCCATAGCAAAAATATATTTTTTATGCCACACGCTAAATTCAGGCTATAAGAGGTTAAGGGAAATCTGGCGGCGAAAGTGTTGTTGCCCTGTGGATGCAGGCTGCTCCTTTATTTCAACATCTGTTTAATAAGGAAGTGTTCATGCTGCTGCCAATTGCAACAACATATGCAAGTGAGCAGGCATTCTCAGCACTAGCCTATCTGAAAAATAACCACAGCAATCCACTGAATCAAGCAGCCGACATGCAGTTGCCGCTGAGTGTGACAGCCTCGGGCCGACTTGTTAGTTCAAGGAAAGTGGTTAAGCTGCATGTTGGCGAACAAACTGCTGACAATAAAAATTGCTGACAATAAAAATAAAAAATGCTTCCCGCGACAAAAGGGGGGGGGGTGTTTCCTTGGCTTTCAACGTAGCTTAGCGGGGTTCCCTGGCGCCAACACGATTGAGCACCCATGTTGTACATGACAAAAATGCTTTCATCTTCCATGTTCAGCAGAGGACCTTTCGTGGTGCAACTATTTACATCTGTCAGGGACAACAAGAAAAGCCGTACAGAAGACGAAGACGACAGAAGAAATGAATGGAACGTGAAGGATAAAAGGAAATATAAGAAGAGAAATGAGGCAAGATGCGCGGGGACACGCCATCGGAGAAAAGCCGGGTACGTGCAGGAGAATGCTGCGGCCAGGACGGCAGGGAAGGATGGTCCAGGCAGCCTGGGTCTTGGCCCGTTCCTGTAGAACATGGAGGCCCGCCTGAGATGTACCCTCGGGCAGCTGCTGGCCTCGCGATGTGGTCGTGCAGCTGGCCGGTAGTACAGTGAGCTGTCGGGACAGGTCCGCGCGTTCGCCGCTGACATTAAAAGAATGTGGGCTAACGCCTGGCTGTCTGCTCTCGTTACGACTCAGAGGCCAGAGTAGGCTGGGCGTGCCAGGAGCGGCTGCCGGAACAATCGAGATCCATGCGGGCAGAGGTGGGCGACGACCGAGCACATCACCTCATTTGAGAAGCGCCTTCCTGCATTACCGGAGACGACAAAGCGACGGACACTACGAACAACGGTCCCAAGGGGGCACATCCGACGCCACTTTAAGTGGCGGACACTTTTCATACCGTGCTTCACGTAGACGCTGCAGGACGCGATATGGTCAGGGACACGCAAAGAGTGGGGAGTGTAGGTTTTCATAAACTAGAAGTTAGCACAAGTTCCTCCTGGGCTAGTTCATACATGGAGAACCACACACTCACCTAAGCACCATCAGTACAAGAAAGAGCACAAAAAAAGTAAAATGGCCCAAATGCGGCAGCGTATTGAACAGTACAGGGCTGTACGCCGCTAACAAGCGGAGGCGGCCAAGCAAACAAGCAAACTAGAAACAGACATGTGCCTCGCCACCCAGCCTCGATGTTTAGCACAGAGCCCATGACACTGCACCACTAGTGCACTCTTCGATCACAGACGAACATCAGATGTTTACATAGCCTTTTTCACATTATCAACTCCTACAGTTTAAAGCGCAACGTTTGGAAAATGTTCCAGCCGGTGTTCCAGCGAGCGCAGCGAGTACAGTAGCTCGGTACATCACCATGCCTGCTGTGGTGTTCCTTGCCGTGGGGACTGCGGACAACGGCTGAGGCATCCCCATGGTCACCTGTCAGCACAACAGCGTTGGTGGCCTGGCTAGTGGTCGTGGATGCAGCGAGCATTGCGCCTAGAGCGCAAGCTGTCGCTGGAAGGCTGGCCAGTCCTGCATCGAGCATCGCGTCTCGGATGCAGAGCTTTGCCATCCCGACAACCCCATCTCAGCGCCCAACGTCCACCGCCACCCTGTTACCTCGCGTAACCCGTTACGAGCCCGTGTGAATTGAAGTGGTCGACATCCTCTCCTATGCAATGTGAGGTCACTGAACTCTCTCGGATCAATACTAACTGTAGATCTTCGGCTTTCTTTCTTGTCATGTTTGTCCCTGTGTGCTTGTTGGACTAATGTAGTTGCTAGGTTTTCCCCGAGTCCTTCTCCCTTCGCACAGCACGTACAACAAACGTGACAAACAGTCTCCTCTTTCGATCATTCCAGGCAGGCCAAAAAATGCTCTTGCATGCCCTTAAGACAGTGTACACATAAAAAGGTAGTAACAAATCATAAAGCCAGCGTCGTTATTTTCTCAGCACACCAAGAGTGATCTAAGTTTAGAACTACGCAATTCAGGACGTGCAGGTGCTGGCATACCTTGCGACATATAGGGCACAACCATCTTGAGTCCATTCTGAAGATTTTGGGCACTGTCACCAACACAAAGCAGGACAATTTTCTGCCGAATTCATGCTATTGCTATCAGAGGTAATGGCAAAGCACCAAATCAAAGATGGGACAGGGCAGCTGCCCCTTGTAGTTTCAAACTGGTCCCCTGCCAGCCCTGCACCAGAACACGCCAGAAAGCTGAAGGACATTGTCAAGGTAACTTAATAAATTCACCGAAATCTACTGCCTACAATTGAGCCTTAAGCCAATCACATGTTGTGTACACAACTGTGTACATTCATCAAACACTTGAATTCCAGTCGAACCACCAAAAATTTTAGAAATTCGACAATATGAGCGAAATTTGGTACACATAATCAGGCAACAAGTGCATCTGTGGCACCATCTAACGA
This sequence comes from Hyalomma asiaticum, assembly GCA_013339685.2. Taxonomy (NCBI): domain Eukaryota; kingdom Metazoa; phylum Arthropoda; class Arachnida; order Ixodida; family Ixodidae; genus Hyalomma; species Hyalomma asiaticum. The sequence continues at coordinate 24,880 of JABSTT010002604.1, read as the reverse complement.
AAGCAGCAAGAAATACAATCCAAATCAAGCAACATGGCCTCGCTCTTGGCAGTATCACCAGGTAAGCACAAGCAAACGCTTATTTCTCATACCTTCCGGCTCGATATTGCAGTCCGTAAATTGAAGTGTTGAATTATTAAGACTGGACGTTGAATAAATTACTTTCTCTAATGCTGAAGATTAACCTGTTTGTAACGTAAATACTCTATGGTCACACGCATTCAAAGTGGAAACTTAACATGAAAAGAGGTTCGTGACATGTTCATATAAACTGACAGTTTACATTCATATTGAAACGGGCACAGGCCAGCATTCGCGAGTTCCTCGCGGACAACTGCCTTGATGAGAGAGACTGTCGCTTGTGCATTCTCTGAGGGGCGTACGAGAGATGGTGCCGCAGCCTCGATTTCCCGTCGCACGATGCGCACAACGCTATCCGGGGTGCTCGGTTGAAGGGCTTGATGAGCGTCTTCGCACGAAGACGTGGCAGCGGTGTTTGGAAGCCGCGTGAACTGTTGGGTTATGCGACGGCTCTTGGCGTGTTCGAAACGGCTGCACTCATTGATAATTTCGTCCACGGTTGAGCAGTCTCTAAAGACGAGCAGGTTGAACGCGTCATCGGCAATGCCCTTAAGGATATGGCCTACTTTGTCAATCTCGGTCATGGTGGAGTCGACGAGGCGGCAAAGAGCTAGAACGTCGAGGATGTAAGCGACGTACGACTCTGTGGCTGTTTGGGCCCGACAGGACAGGTCTTTCACGGCAGCGGACTTGCTACCGGCGGGCGGGCCAAAGAGATCGCGCCATTTCTGCTTACCTACGTCCCAACTGGTCAATTCTTCTTCGTGTGTGTCAAACGAAATGCGTGCTGGCCCCTGGAGATAGAAGAGAAGATTTGCGAGCATCACCGTGGGGTCCCATCGGTTGTGCGCTGCAACCCGTTCGTAGAGGCCAAGCCACTTTTCCATGTTCTCGTTGGACTTGCCCGAAAAAGTTCCAGGGTCACGGGAGTGAGTCAGGACGACTGTGTGTTGTGGCGTCTGGGATGCAGACAGCGCGGATGCCGGCGCCGAGTTTGATCCAGAGGCCTGGTCGTCGGTGGCCATGGTACAGCGGTTGATGACAAATCCGCTGCGGAGTTCCGTCTTGCGCGGTACCCCGCACCTCCATCAAAATGAAACGGGCACAGGAATACGCTTCTAACGGTAATGTATTCTAGAACGGAGTGATTAGCCGGTGCAGCCCCAATGGCGGACCGTCAGCCTGCGCCCCACTCCTGTCTCTTCTTTGTTCCCCTCGGGATCGTCGTCTTCGTCCGTGTTCTTGCACCGTGACAATATTATTGGACCCTTTATTTATGCAAATCCTTTCGATGTTTGCGAAGGTTATATATTCCCATTATTATCACTATTATTAGTATTCTGCATAGACTCTCCCAACTGTTCTTACACCAAAGTTCTCTGTATCACGAATGTTTCAGCAATCTCCAGCTACCGTGTATCTTTACTTCTTGTGTAACTTTTTTTGTGTAATGCATTTCTTTTTGTTCTTATCGGTATTCATCTCCTTTTTTGGGGGGCCCTACGCACTGTCTGTTCCTGTGTCAAGCTACTCATTGCAGTAGCTTATTTGTGACTGCACCTTTCTTTCTTTGAAAGATACACAAACATTGAATTGAACAAGCCTACTAATGGACGTATCGTGAATGGTGCCGCGCTCGCAGTATTACCTACAGCACTTTCTTTTTCAGACATTCGGGGTCTCCCCTGAGGGACGTTGTACAACAAAAGCTCATACAATATCACGTCCACATCGGCTGACAGGCCATTAGAAAAAACTACTACTTCCAGAAACATGTCAGGTGTCGGGGAAAGCGATGCTGACGATGATTGTCATGAGGAATCTTTTCCTGAGCCCTGAGCCAAGCAGTATCAGGAAAACGAGGACGAGGACTACAGTGAATCCCTCAAAGGAATTCCTCCGCCAGAGAATGTACAGTGGAAGTTTCAGTGGAAAAGAAAACACTATTTTCCTCCATCTGACACAGAATTCTGCGACGTCCTTGACCGCCTATCCGAGCCGGACGAAGGGTATACCCGACTCACCTCCTTCTCAAAGCACGTGCCGGACTCTATCTTCATGGTTATCCCCGAGCAAACGAACCATCACAGTGTTCAGACAACATTGCTCAATGGTGACACCACAGCTGAAGAAATAAGAAAGCTCTTTGGATGGAACGTCCTGATGGGTGTCGTTGCTCTTCCTCGTGCACGGTTCTACAGGAACCCAAGTATGACAGTACCACTCATTTGTGACACAATGACAGAAAAGAGGTTTTTAAAACTTCGGAACAATCTGCATGTCGTAGCTGAAGACTCAAACCAAGGGTCCAGTGACCGCCTTTGGAAGGTGCGCCCTTTCTTGCATGAGATTCGAACTGCGGTTTAGAGTTAGCTCTTGAACAGCACATGTCTGTGGATGAACAGATGCTTCCTTTCAACGACAAGCTTTCCATCAAACAGTACGTCAAAGGATGCTGACGCCGTGGGACATCCAGGTCCTTGTTTTGTGTGTCAAGAGTGGTACACTTTATGATATTGAAGTGTACCATTCCAGCTGAGGTAAAAAATACTTATGGACTCTGTTCCAGGTTTGTGGTTCACCAAGCAAGAAGACTTCCGTCTTGGCATAATTATCAGCTTTATTTTGGTAATTACTTCACTTTCCGTGCCTCTGCTATGCCACCACCGAAATGAAAATATTTTGGTATCTGGGACGGTCAGATGCAATCGACTGGGAAAATGTCCCCTTGAATCAGCAAAATCCACGAAGAAAGTCCGGATATTCCGCTGAATGTGCAAGTAATTACAATCTTCTTGTATCACGGAAAGAAAATAAAACAGTGCGCATTGCTTCCAACTTCTTGGGGATTGGTAATGAAAATGAAGTGAAACGGTGGGACAAATCGAAAAGCCAGCACATCTTCATGAAACAGCCCGAAGTTATCGCGAAATGCAATCAATATATGGGCAGCATCGACAAACAGGCCTCTCTTTTAAGTCTCTACAGAATTAAAACAACATCAAACAAGTGGTCTTCGAGGGCACTCTTCCATTTTTTGGTAATGGCCGTGTGTAATGCATGGCTGGAGTATCTGAAGGACCACCCAGAAGAGCAAAGAAAAAGACTGCCCGACCTTATGCACTTCAGATTTCAATGAAAGTGCACTTTCAGAGGCCCTGCTCTGATGCACGCTATGATGCTGTTCAGCACCGGCCCGAAGATCGAGACCAACCCGAACCGTCCAGGTGCAAGCTTTTGCATCCAGAATATTTTGCATGAAATGTCAGTTGCCATTGGGCCTCACCGATAAAAGAAATTGTTTTTTTACATTCCAGAACTGATACCACTTGGTGACTGCAACGACCGTTGTGACGCTTTGTAAACAATTGTGTACACACCTGTAAAAAATAAACTACACTGTATTTTTGTGAGCGGCCTTTTGCTTTGGTGTTCCGTGGCTGCCCAAAGAATATTTCTAGTGAAAAATATTTTTATCCAACCGTGAACTACGATCGGCGTCTGGAAGGGTTAAGCGGCATGGCTGTGACGCATATGCAGTTGGATTCTACTCCTGGGCCCGACACCTTGCAACAAGCAGCTCATAGTGCAACTGAGGATGGTGGCTGCTAGAAGGCTGTGTCAGAATGTAACTCAGCATCTTCAGGTGACGGAACTGGTGTGGTTCTTGGTGCACTCCTGGAGTATCCTACGTTTGTGTGGGCAGCATACATGCGGTACCACACGAGCCGCTCGGCCTGCCACAACACAAGTGCATGGCACTGCACCACCACGGAGAGCGACAGTGCAGCACGGTGCAATCCCGTACAGGAGAGCATGATGGGAGACACTACTACAGCAGGCGGCATAACAGGACGGCCGTGTAGTTCGCCCTGGAAGACCGAGCCTGCAAGAAGCAGCTTACCCGAAGCCTCGGAATAAGTGTATGTAGGCCATCAGGTAAATAAAATACCTATGCCTCCCAGATATTAAACTTTTTTGCTTCGAGTTGCATTCAGAAACTTCTTCTGGAAGCCTGTTTGAATGCGAGGGGCTGCTCCACGAACTGCGGACTCTGTCCACGTGCTGAGACCACTGATCACTGTTTTGAGTGCATGGACATGATAATATTTGGGGACATGCTTCAGCAGATGCTTCTTCAAAGAGACAGAGATCACTGCATACACAAATGGTTTTCTACCATTTAAGACTATCGGTGGTCCTCCCTATGACTTATTCACAGTACCTGTAAAACAGACTGACTGGGGTCTGACAGACCCCCATGCCACACCCATGACAGACCCCCATGCTGCACAAGAATCTCTGCCTGACTACATGCGTGTAGTATTCAGTTTCGGTTTCGCTTCTGTTCTTTCATTCCCAGGGGGCGAGGAATGGAGGGACGAGGGATATAGACTAAAGTACAGGAAAGCAGCTGCGGCCCTTTACTGGCTGCTGCTGAAAACCCATCACTGCGTGGCGACAATACGTATCCCGTGCACATGCCCTACTTCACCGTCCCATTACTTTGCGAGGCACTCCAAGGAAACACTTCGTTCGATCAAGTCGGTGACCCTGAGAGATTGGTTCTACTCTAGAATTCCTGAAAGGCTTTGGAAGCTCGTGTTGTGCATGAAACACTTAGAGAAACTCGGGTGCGCGGAGTATTCGGGCAGTATTTCGGCAGTTCTTCAAACCACCCAAACGTTGACGGTGCTCCCCTTGAGGGGGGTGGACAAATCGCTGTCCCAACCGTTCTTGGCAGCGCTCAAAGCAAACACAACATTGCGAGTCTTGTCAATGGGTAGCACTGCAATTAAAGGAGATCCCGATTTATTCGGTGAAATTTTGAGTGACAGCAACACTCTCCAAGATATAACAGTGATATGGGGTCCGGACTGCCATCTCAGTGAAGTAAAATCGGTCTTGAGAGGTATGCTAAAAAACGAATCAATCCTAAGTTTGCGCATCCACAGCATTGTTTCGGATGCTGAGGGCGTCGAGCTTGCGGCACAGATGTTTACAGGAAACAAGGTCTTGCGACGATTCCATTGGTCTCTCTGCTTTTGGTATCCCTGCTCCATGTCATTTTTTCTAGATGGTGTTTCAGACATTGAACCATATGGTGCACCTGCTAACACCGTCGTCTGGCAAGAGGCGATTGCTCACAACAGCAGATTTGCCATAACGCTTGTGGATTACCACTCCAAAAGGCCAGAGGTATATTTTTGTCGTGAGGTATCCACGAGCACAGTGAAAGCCTTCTTAAGTGTTTTCGCCCGCAAAGGCTACCCTGAGGAAATCGTTTGCGACAATGGACCTCAGTTCACTTCACGTGAATTCATTACCTTTCCGCAAGATAGGGCTATCAGACTTCTGCATTCATCAGTGTACTACCCCCAAGCGAATGGACAAATATAACGGTTCAACCGAACATTCAAAAACATTATTCAAGTTTCACTTCTCGAAGGACGACCCCTTCGACAAGCAGTCATGGACTACCTTGCAATTTACAGGGCTACTCCACAGGCAACCACTGGTGTTGCCCCTGCAGTTCTGCTGCATGGTAGAATGCCCAGAACCAGGCTGGATGTCGTCGGCTTCTCAGCACCAGCCTTTGCTAAAGAACCGGCTAAGGAATTGGCGCGACTTTGTCGTAGGGTCCGGAGTCAACAGCAGAGCAGCAAGCTGTACACGGACAAGAGGAGAGCTGCCAAGGAACCAGCGATAGCTGCAGGAGACACTGTTCGTGTCAAGAAACCATCCATTCGTTTTAAGGGCGACTGCTCTTTCTCCTCACCAACTAAAGTGTTGGAAAGGAAGGGACCTGCTTCTTACAGGCTTGAAGACGGCCGTACGTGGAATACCTCCAAGCTGTCCAGGGTTCCAGAGAGGGGTGCTTGTCGCCAGTCGCGGCTACCCGTGCCAGTTTCCAGTCCCGGTACCACAGCCTGCCGGGCTACAACTTGCCGTGCCGCAGCCGCAGTCTCCTGGTGTGCTGCAACCCGCCGTGCCGCAGCCGCAGTCTCCTGGTGTGCTGCAACCCGCCGTGCCGCCGCCGCAGTCTCCTGGTGTAGTGCAGCCTCCTGTGCTGCAGCCGCCTTCTGGGACGCAGTCGCTATCTCCTGGTGTACTGCAGCAGCCAACCTCAGCAGTGCAACATTCAGGGCGGCCGACCAGAAGGCACCGGCCACCGGCCTGGCTTCAAGATTATCACACAAACTGTTAGTTTACAGTCTGAAACTGTGTGTATTCTGTACTTGTGCATATTCTGTACTATGTAATTGAGTAGTGTACATACTTGGGTTTTTGTTACTAACACGTACTAACAACTAACCACCAAAATTAAGGGAGGGAGTATGTTGTATTCAGTTTCGGTTTCGCTTCTGTTCTTTCATCCCCAGGGGGCGCATTGACTCATTGTTATATAAACCATGTACTTAGCCAATAAAGGGAGTCTTGTTTCGTACATCGTGGCAGCTGGACCGTGGCTCCTTTTTCCTTAGATACAACAATGCGCTAGTCAGACGTGTATTCCTTTACGCGAGTTTCGAGTGTGTAGATATGCTCGCCTTCGAAAAAAAGCTTTAGTTTTGCTTTCCATTTAAGAAAAAAAAATTACTACCACATGAGAGAGGGAAGCACTGAAGCGGGAGTCCTCTTTACCTGTGATGTGGCCGATCCCCCTCATGTGTATGCGCCAATTACAGAGGCCACAACAACAACAACAGAAGTACTCTGAAGAGCTCTGCAAGAATTCCAGATAGGACGTAGTCTCCAGAGAAAAGCTGCAATGCAACCTTTGCAGCCCCTCTGATCCAGGCACCCACAGCTGCTGGTTCAGAGGGAAAATTGGTGCAGCCATGCAAGAAAGTGAATGATGTCAGGCTACAAGGTTGGATTAACCATCTCTATCTGCTGATGCAGTCAAGACAAGAGTTGAGAGATGAGAAGAGTGCAAAACAGGTGAGCCGTTTGTTACATGTTTATTTGCAGCATCATCAAGCTTTCTTTAAGCTCTACTTCTGCCCCATGCTAGACACTTGTCCTCACGAAGTTGACACGCAGACCCACCAAAACAGCGTGCAACTTGAACCATCGAAATGTGGGCAAATTTGCGGCTATGCAGAAGATAAAGGAACATGCATGCTCTATCCCTTTCTGTTCGAGCACATCCACATGAACGGAATAAACAAAAATTATTCATCTTTACCTGTGCCTTTAGTGCAGAAATTAAACCCAAAATTTTCCATACATCAATTTTCAACTATCCCATTAGCAGAAACACGGTTCAGGCTATAGTGAATTTCGTTCATTTTGTTGACAATGATGCCAGCCTTGACGTGCAATCACCCTTGTCAGACACTGTGGAAGATCTGGCCTGTGTTTGAGATTTTTTATTTATTTATTTATACAAGTACCTGCAGCGCCACGAGGGCATTATTGCAGGGGGGGTAACACGAGAAGAAAATCAACATACAGACATCTGTGGTTACACAAATACAAAGATCATAAAATGAGCTAATAACAAAGCGGTATATGCAGTAAGGAAAAGTGGCAACACACAATTCAGGCACAATATCTCCAAGAGAAGAAAAAGAAAAAACCGCAAAGGCAAGGGGCAGCTAGTTTATAGCTCACGGGAAATTTGAATGTAAAAACGATTGGAACTGGGATAATGTTTTACAATCAGCTATACCCTTAGGAAGTCTGTTCCAATGCATGGAGGTGTGCAGAAAGAATGAATATTGAAATACATTAGTGCGACATCGCGTTTCAAGTACCTTACAGTCATGATCACAGCGCGTAGAGATGAAGTGAGGGGGAAAAATATACAAGCTTTTGTTAATACCTGTGAGATCAGAGTAAATTCTGTAGAAAAGTTCCAATTTCGTTGCTAGGCGGCGTTGGGCTAGGGGTTTCCAGCCAAGGTTGTCTTTGACTAATGAAATGCTGCTTTTAAAGTTGTAATTACCAGAGACAAACCTGGCTGCGCGATTCTGGATACGTTCAAGTTTATTCACAAGACAGAAGGTGTCAGGATCCCACGCAGCGCAAGCGTACTCAAGTATTGGACGAACATTCGTATTGTAAAGTTGTTCTTTAACGCTCCTGGGGGCTTGGTGAAAATTGCGTCTAATGAGGTTTAGCATTCGGGAAGCTTTTAAGGTTACATGTTCAATGTGTCTAGTCCAGGACAGATTTTCTGAAAAATAAACCCCAAGGTATTTGTAATGCTGTACCCGTTCAAGTGATATATCGTCCAAATGATATTCCGATCTCACAGGCAAACGTTTGCGGGTAAAGGATATAAATTGACATTTAGCACCATTCAAAGACATGCACCATGTGGAACACCAAGTTTGAATTGTGTTTAAATCGATTTGGAGACTAATAATATCGTGTTCGTTTATTATGTTCCTATAAATGACGCAGTCATCTGCATATAATCTGACTGATCTGCATATAATCTGCATATAATCTGACTAATCTGATGCTAAGAGTGTTGACACACTTACTTCACAATGTGACTTGTCTGAGAATTACAGCCTCCGTTTCAACAAGGGGCACATTGCTTGGAAGTAGCAACTGTCTCACAAAGGGCCTGCTTGGGTTAAAGATCCTTTTTTGCTTTCAGAGTTGGCATCTGGGCAGGTGTCCAACATAATCAATACACAATGGGTGAGGAACAATCAACAGCCATAAGATGATGTGTACGGGAACAAAGGCAGTGCTTTCACTTTCTGAAAACCACCTTGATTGGGCCTTCTCTCTTACGCTAGATAACCTGTATAGCTCTCCATGGCTGGTTGAAGCGCCGATTGTGAGGACAACAGATGTGTATGACACCATGCATGCAACACACAGACACCAGTTTCAGGGAAAGAAAAGTTGGAGAGGCTTCCTTTTCAACTGGGGAAATGCATGGCCCTTCAATAAACAAGTTAAGAAACGCATCACGCTGTTGAGCACTGTTCTTGTCGCAACAGTGGCGGAAGTGCAAGACAAGCGGAATGATACCCTCGTAAAGCCTTTTCAACTGGGGAAATGCATGGCCCTTCAATAAACAAGTTAAGAAACGCATCACGCTGTTGAGAACTGTTCCTGTCACAACAGTTGCGGAAGTAAAAGACAAGCGGAATGATACCCTCATAAAGCCTTTTCAACTGGGGAAATGCATAGCCCTTCAATAACAAGATAAACGCATTACGCGCGTTGCGTATTGTTCATGTTGCAACAGTTGCAGAACTGAACGACAAGCGGAATGGTACACTCACAGAGCCTTTTCAACTGGGGAAATGCATGGCCTTTCAATAACAAGAAACGCACCACACTGCTGAGCACTGTTCGTGTTGCAACAGTTGTGCAAGTAAAAGGAAGTGGAATAATGCCCTCATAAAGCCTTTTCAACTGGGGAAATGCATGGCCCTTCAATAACAAGCTAAGAAACACATCACGCTGTTGAGCACTGCTCATGTCCCAACAGTTGCGGAAGTGAAGTACAAGCGGAATGATACCCTCGTAAAGCCTTTACAACTTGGGAAATGCATGGGCCTTCAATAACAAGATAAACGCATCATGCGTGTTGCATACTGTTCATGTTGCAACAGCTGCGGAACTGAACGACAAGTGGAATAGTACCCTCACAGAGCCTTTTCAACTGGGGAAATGCATGGCCTTTCAATAACAAGAAACGCATCACACTGCTGAGCACTGTTCATGTTGAAACAGTTGCAGAAGTGGAATAATGCCCTCATAAAGCCTTTTCAACTGGGGCAATGCATGGCCTTTCAATAACAAGAAACGCATCACACTGTTCAGCTCTGTTCATGTCGCAACAGTTGCGGAAGTGAAAGACAAGCGGAATGATACCCTGGTAAAGCTTTTTCAACTGGGGCAATGCATGGCCTTTCAATAACAATAAACGCATCACACTGTTCAGCTCTGTTCATGTCGCAACAGTTGTGGAAGTGAAAGACAAGCAGAATGATACCCTCATAAAGCCTTTTCAACTGGGGCAATGCATGGCCTTTCAATAACAAGAAACGCGTCACACTGTTGAGCTCTGTTCATGTCGCAACAGTTGTGGAAGTGAAAGACAAGAGGAATTATACCTTCATACAGCCTGATGATTTGATTTATTTGTGGGGTTTAACGTCCCAAAACCAGCTCCGATTATGAGAGACGCCGTAGTGGAGGTCTCCAGAAATTTCTACCACCTGGGGTTCTTTAACGTGCAGCGACATCGCACAGCACACGGGCCTCAACATTTCGCCTCCATCAAAATGCAGCCGCCACGGCCGGGACTCGATCCCGCGACCTTCAGATCAGCAGCCGAGTGCCATAACCACTAGACCACCGTGGCGGGGCCCCTCATAAAGCCTTTTCAACAGGGGAAATGCATGGCCCTTTAATAACAAGATAAGAAACGCATCATGCTGTTGAGCACTGTTCATGTCGCAACAGCTGTGGAACTGAAAGACAAGCGGAATGATAGCCTAATAAAGCCTTTTCAACTCGGGAAATGCATGGCCCTTCAATAAGATAAACGCATCACGCTGTTGAGCGCTGTTCATGTCGCAACAGTTGCGGAAGTGAATGACAAGTGGAATGATACCCTCACACAGCTACGTGTATTTCTTGACTACGATTACACCATGCATGGTATAGGTAAGAACAAAGAAAATCTGATTACTCATCTGCTCATTGCCAACAAAAGATATTCTATAAGGTCTTCTTTCACATTCTGGACATGGCCATATTCAATGCTTATGCAATTTTGGAGAAAACTAAAGGTGGCCATGGCACATATTTAGATTTTCAGTTGAGTCTTGTGGAGGTGCTTAGCAGAGAAAATGTCCTCACCCACCGCTTTCCAATGTACATCTTGCCCAAGGCAAAAAGCCAGAAGACAGCAAGGTGTTCCTTCATCTGCTCGAGTCATTGAGAAAAAGATGTCAAAAGAAACTCCTGGAATGAAACACACACCTGGTACGAGTAATTCAGAGTGCCCTGCAATATTTCGTGCTTAAAAATGCATTGCACCTACCTATCTCTACCTATCTATCAACATCTTCGCATCTTGCCCATTCAAAAGTTGTTTTATCACAGATTGTTGGTCATCACATACCGTCTCATTCATCACGAAATAACATTAGACTGTATTCCTTTTCATATCCTTATCAACAGCAATAATACCAGGTTTTCGGAGCGTAACAACCTTCTCTTACCTAAAATCAAATCTAACTATGGCAGATTCACAGCGCGTTTCTATGGTGTTCATCTCTGGAATCATGTACCTTTTCATGCTAAGTCATCCCGTTCATTGCCATCCTTTAAATCCAAAATTAAGAACATGCTCTTAGACGAACCTTTTGTTCTTTAGTAATATTTTTTTCATCACTTGATTCCTTTGTATCCCTTATGTGCATTATTTCGTTTTAGTATTGTGTAACGCTGTTATGAATATGTAACTTTCTATTTTTACTATATATTTTTATGTAATAACTGCTTCTATTTTTTTCTCGCACTCTTTAGTTTCTTGCTGCTGTTATTTACTTTTCATGTACCCCACTAATTATATGGAGGTCCCCCTGACAGTTTCTTACTTTGGGACCTCCTGATGCTGTTCGTATTATGTAACCCGTTTTTTTTCTTTTTGTACATGATAAAACAAATAAACTTGACTTGACTTGACTTGACCTAGTCTAGAAATCTAAACTGCTTCCCTCGTTTTATGGGGTCATGTGACTAGCTGTGTAAACTGTAGCTGTAACTGGCCGCCATTAAAATGTCTCTAATTAAATAACAGTCATGCGGCGAAGCTGAAGCAACGAGGGTACAACACGTCATGAGCGGGTCATTAGCGACTCTTTGAAACTCAAAAAGAAGATGCAAAATTGTGTCTCTCAGTGCTCCTTTAATGCAACAGCAGTGCAATTATGACTGAGTTATCGCTTACGCGAACAGACTTCTCTCACTTGCAAGAGCGCAATTATTCAATCAGCTAGCACAAGTGCCTCGCTTTTGCATGGGCAGTTGCAAAGGTTTGTCCACACTAGTATGGTCACACATTCCATGTCATTGCTGACCACCACGCTCTCTGGTAGCTCGTAAGGACTCAACAGGACAACTCGCTCGGCAGGGTTTAAGCCTGCAAGAATATACATTCTCCGTCCTATATAAGACTGGATGCTTGCACTGGGATGGGGATTGTCTGTCGTGCTACCTCATGGAAGAACCGCTGGACGACACCGCAGCCTCCTGCATTTTATCTGTATCACACTTGCTTCGAATAGGCGATGAGCAACACTGCGAGCCATCACTGACTGGCTAGAGCCAACATCTGGTGATGCCTCTCTGCAAAGGCCTATCCTCAAGGAGGGGATATTATACATGTGTAACTTTGATGCTCATGGCCCTGACCCTCTTCTCATCATCCCTAAAGAACTGCATATGACTGTTCTCTGCCAACTACATGATCCTCTCTAGGCTGAGTACTTGGGCATTTTGCGCACTTACAACTGCATGCGCCATCGCTTCTTTTGGCCTAGGCTTGCTCACTCCATGCAGCATTATGTCACTGCTTGTGAGCCCTGTCAGCACCAGATAAAGCCCTCTGTGCTTTCACCTGGATGTCTCCAGCCAATTGACGTCCCGCCTGAACCTTTCTTCCGAGTTGGTGTAGACCTTCAAGAACTCTTTCCATTCTCGGGCACCATAAATAAATGGATCTCCATCACTACTGACTATGCTACATGTTACGCTATTCCAAGTGCACTCCCAACAGGTTGCCCTACTGATGTTGCAGACTTCCTACTTTATGACAATTTTAGTGTACAGTGCTCCATGCCAATTACTCAAGGACCGCAGCTGCAACTTCCTCTCAGTTGTCCATAATATATACTCCAATCTTGCTTGACCAGCATAAATTCAACACATCATATTATCCACAGACCAACACTACTGACTATGCTACATGTTATTTGGAGCCGGCACATTCTCCGACATGCGGCTCACACTTTTGCTGCTTGTGCAGGTATCTGCGTTGCTGTGGTCTTTATTCCATGAATCTACTTTCGGTCAAGATGACGTGGTGACGCTGTGTCCCGGGACCGGCATGTGCGCAGCATCGGATATCACCTGGCTGCCATCGGCAGTCGGTGACGTCGACAGACAGCCGCTATTCACGCACAACAGGCAAACGGACATCGGAAGCATCGTCTCGTCGCGCTTTGCTGGCTGGGAACCACGTGATGACCACGACGACTACTTAAGCGAGCAGCACTATGCCACCGTGGGATTTGGAGCCGGCACATTCTCCGACATGCGGCTCACGCTTTTGCTGCTTGTGCAGGTTAGTCGAAACTGTCTGTTTACGACTCGTAAATTTCTACTAGTTGTGCCGGCTCCACCCACTCTGGCAAGTGCGACATTACCTTGTTACAAACGGGACGGTGGGAGGGGTGGGAAAAATTGCTGTTCTTTTTTCTTAAGCAGAACGCTGTATCTTGTGTTGTTGCTGTTGCTATCCGGCGACGTTGAGCTAAATCCTGGCCCTCGTGACACAGATAACTTGCTGAAGAACATCCAGGATGGCCAAACTGCCATTTTGAGCAAACTAGATTCCATCGATACGCGACTTACGAAACACGAAACACTAATGACAGAAATGGGGAAAAACTTAAACGACACTCAACGACAGGTCCATGAAGTTAATAAATTGGTCTCCGAGCAAGCCGATGTAATTAAGTATCTCTTAGATAAAGTAAAAAATTTAGAAGTGAAAGTTGTGGATTTAGAAAACCGAAGCCGTAGAAGAAATGTGGTATTCTACGGTGTAGAGGATAATGATAAGTTTGAAACGTGGGACAAATCGGAGCAGCTGATTGAAGACATTTGTAAAACTAATCTGGGCATTGAGCTTAAATCAGTTGAAAGGGCACATCGACTGGGACGTTATGACGGTAAAGCAAAACGACCAATCATTGTACGTCTTTCATCTTTCAAAGAAAAACAAATAATTCTGTCGAACACCAGGAAACTTAAAGGGACCGTGTACGGTATCGACCAAGATTACTCACCTGAAACGCGCGCTATCAGGAAAAAACTATGGCAATATGCTAAAGCTAAGAAGGTCGACAAAAAAAATAAAGTTAAACTGAGTTTTGATAAGCTCATCGTGAATGGTAGAGCGTTTCATTGGGATAAAGAAAAAGAGGAAGTTGTCCCATTTTCGAAACCATGACCAATAAATAAAAGTAAACCTCAAGAACATAAAGATATTGTCTTCTTATTAGTTAATTGCAGAAGCGTAACAAATAAAGTAGACCAACTAGCTGGCTTGATAGAATCAGTGGAAGCAGATATCGTAATGGGCACGGAATCTTGGCTCAATCCAACTATTCGAGATAGCGAAGTGTTCCCACAAGATTACGCGGCTTACCGTAAAGATCGGCCGAGCCACGGAGGGGGCGTTTTTCTGCTTGTTCATTCGACACTGCAGTCTGGCGCTCTAGATATTTGTCACGAAGCCATCGAAACAGTCTGGTGCAAAATCGTGTTGCCTAACAACTCTAGTCTGGTTGTTGGCTCGGTCTACCGAGCGCCGAACTCTGATCCGAGCGCAATTTGTGCCTTGCATGAGATTCTCTCAGAAGTGTCTGGTGAAGTGATATTGTTCGGTGGGGATTTCAATCTGCCGCACTTGTGTTGGCAGGATGATTGTTGTGACATTGTTTCTCGTGCTGCGAACACTGAAATGAAAAAGGTTGTAGAGACATATGGTCTAGTACAATATGTGCCAGGAATTAGCGACCATTCGGCTGTTGTTGCGGCAGTCAAAACCAAAAGTCAACGATTTACTTCTTGCGAATATAGAAAGATATTTTTTTATGATAGAGGGGATTATGAAAGTATAAACCAAAAACTGCTTCAATACCTGCCTACTTTTGAATGCTTAGCGGACGAATGTAACATTCATGAATTGTGGAATACGTTCAAAGTAAAATTGGGTGAGCTTGCAAACGAATATATACCAAACGTGCATTCTTCCAAACTTAAAAAACGTAAGAAACCTTGGGTTACATCATCCATCATACGAATTATACAAAAAAGGAAACGGATCTTTGCGCAGTATAAGAAAACGAAGAGCAGGGCTCTTCATGAGAGGTTGGCACAAATAACGCTTGATTATAAGCTCAGTACTACGATCGCAAAAGAAAACTATTTCAAAGGACTAAATGCAAGGTTGAAAACCAATCCTAAGCTTTTTTGGAAGTATTTAAAGGGGTGCGGATCAAGTGACCTGGGCATTCCAGAAATCGTTTGCAATAACCAAGTCGTCACGGATGATGAAGCTAAAGCAACGCATCTAAATGAGTTCTTTCGTTCAGTATTTCTTCCAGTGCAATCAGTTTAGCGACCCCAGCCAGCAATGTTCCGCCTATGGCGCAGGTGCAATTCAGTGTGCCCGGCATCAAAAAGCTGTTGGAGCAATTGGACGAATCCAAGGCAGTTGGTCCTGACGGTATGTCACCTCGCGTGCTGAAGCGCTGCGCTGCGACCGTTTCCCTTTATCTTTTTGTTATTTTTACGCAGTCGCTCTGCGCCAGTGAACTGCCTTACGACTGGAAGAAAGCGCACGTTGTGCCAATTCATAAAGGTGGTTCGAGAAAAGATGTGCAAAATTATAGGCCCGTTTCCCTGACATGTATTATATGTAAAGTAAAGGAACACATAATTTACTCAGCTATCATGAATCACCTCACAGACAACAATATCCTAATTAAAGAACAGCATGGCTTTCGTAAGGGCTTGTCCTGCACTACACAACTTGTAGAACTGTATCAAGATTTAGGATGTGAAATTGATGCTGAGGGCCAGATAGATTGTTTGTTTCTAGATTTTCGAAAAGCTTTTGACACGGTTACCCACTCCCTTCTCGTTTACAAACTTCAGCAAATAGGTATACATAGTTTTTGTTTTTGTGGGGTTTTACGTCCCAAAACCAGTTCTGATTATGAGAGACGCCGTAGTGGAGGGCTCCGGAAATTTCGACCACCTGGGGTTCTTTAACGTGCACTGACATCGCACAGCACACGGGCCTCAACATTTCGCCTCCATCGAAATGCAGCCGCCGCGGCCGGGATTCGATCCCGCGACCTCGGATCAGCAGCCGAGTACCTTAGCCACTAGACCACCGTGGCGGGGCAGGTATACATAGTGATGTTGTCAAATGGATTGAAAACTTCTTATCGGAGCGCAGCCAGTGTGTTGTTGTTAACGGAAAAAAATCGAGTTCGATTACGTAAATGTCACCTCAGGAGTCCCACAGGGCTCTGTATTGGGACCTATATTATTTTTTATATATATTAACGACATAAATTTGGGTATTACGTCCTCCTTACGCCTGTTTGCAGATGATTGCGTGGTGTACAGAAAAATATCTTGTGGTCAGGACGCGACAGCACTTCAGGGAGACTTGAATAGAATACATGACTGGTGTAAACAGTGGAAGATGTGTTTAAATGCTAAAAAGTGCATCCATATGTGTTTCACTAAAAAACAAAAACAACTGATAAATAACTACTGCATAGATAAGGAGTTGGTTACCACAGTTGATGTTTCCAAGTACCTAGGCGTTGTGTTTTCTGCTGATTGTTCATGGAATGCGCACATTAGTGAGATAGTTGGTAAGGCTGGACGGGCGTTGAATTTTGTGCAACGAAATCTAAGATGTCGCGAGATTGAATTAAAACGGACTGCGTTTACTACATGTGTAAGACCGATATTAGAGTATGCCTGCCCACTATGGGATCCATCGGAAGCCAGTCTCACTTCTCAGATCGAAGGTATTCAAAACAGAGCGGCCAGGTACGTCCTGGGCAGGTACCGTCGAACAGACAGTGTCACAATGATGAAACAAGAATTGAATTGGGAGTTGTTGTCTTCGCGCCGACGGAAGTTAAGGCTGAAACTGTTTTTTCAAATATATAACAACAAGGTAGGTATAAACAAGGATACTTACTTAAAGTCCCCTTTTATCTTTCCCAACGTAACGATCACAAACTCAAAATCCATGAATACCGGCCCAGGACTTGCATGTTCGCTAATTCTTTTTTTCCGAGGTGCGTAGCAGACTGGAACAAGCTTTC
The DNA here is from genome assembly GCA_013339685.2 of Hyalomma asiaticum. Lineage (NCBI taxonomy): Eukaryota > Metazoa > Arthropoda > Arachnida > Ixodida > Ixodidae > Hyalomma > Hyalomma asiaticum. Next base: position 7,664 of record JABSTT010002604.1, on the reverse strand, counting down.
GGAAAAACAAGTATGCTGTGCAAATGAAGACTTATTTGTATCTCTGTTGTAAACCCCCCCTGCTGTAACGCCCAAGGGCAATGCGGGGTAATTCCTGAATAAAGAAAAAAAAATTCCAAGTGCACTCCCAACAGGTTGCCCTACTGATGTTGCAGACTTCCTACTTTATGACAATTTTAGTGTACAGTGCTCCATGCCAATTACTCAAGGACCGCAGCTGCAACTTCCTCTCAGTTGTCTATAATATATACTCCAATCTTGCTTGACCAGCATAAGTTCAACACATCATATTATCCACAGACCAACGGCCTCGCAGAATGCCTCAACAGAAGCATCACAGATATGTTCTCAAAGTAAGGTGCTACTGACCGCCGCGACTGCTATCTTCATTTGCCATACATAACATCTCCTTACGATTCCTCGTATCGCAACATGGCCAGCTATTCGCTCTTCTGCCTCTTGTACGGCTGAGAACCCGCCTTACCCTTATGTAAACTGCTGCCCGCAACCCCTCTTTGTCCCAGAGAATATGCCTGCAATACTGTACCATTGCACATGCTGACTATGCACGGCAACTAAATCGTACTCATCTGCAGGCCTCACAGCAGCATCAGAGACAACTCTACGGTAGTTGCCACAGAGAGGTGTTTTTTTCCCCTGTTCTCTCATATTCCTTTGGTCACCAACCCACTGTGTGGGGATTTCCAAAAAGCTGATATCAATTACCCAGGCCCCTACCATGTGGCGTGACACGTGAAAGGTGTTACATGTAATATCAGTTCCACCGATCCCTCAGCAACATCTTCAGCTTCAACTAATGTTCATGTGTCAGGGCTAAAACCATACAACAGCCTGTCTGCTACAAATGCGTAAGTTGACACAAGGACAGTGCTCGCACCGTCTGGGGTGACGATACAGAACAGCTGGCATGGTGCAGCTGCCAAACGAAGACAAAGAAGATGTGTTGCTGCTGCTGGAACAGTCACCATTTTGTCCACTTGTGTGCACGTGTGCGCAGACTATGTAAGGTGCCACTCTGAAAAATCAGTGCCACAATAACTGGGACGGAAGCCCAACCAGCACCAGAGCAAGGTATTCTTCTTGAAGGCCTCAAGAAAAGCAGCGACCCTCACCACACCAAGTATACCGGACTTATTACTGATGGTGATTCAACCACCTACTGATCCACCAAAGCAGCAGCACTGCATGGAAACCAGCTAGTAGTTGAAAAAATTGAGTGCAGGAACCACATACTTTAGAACTACTCAGGAAAAATAAGAGACTACTCAGAAAAAGCAAACAGGAAAGGTTGCAAGAAACGTAACAAACTCTAATCTCCAAGCAGCTGTATTGCCTGAGATGTGACACTGCAACAGTGGTTAAAACTAGGGGCTCAGAGGATGGCCCACTTCCCAAAAAACTGAGCGTCTTGTCCAGGAAATAGACTGAATCACGTTTGAGGACCACAGCAGCTGCAATGATTATGTTGTGGAAGCAAAGCAGAGAAAAAGAACATTTGCTGTAATCATTAAAAGGAACATCTATGAAGAAATTCATGTCGCAACAAACAGGGAGGCGGCAAATGCCGCGAGCCTCGCAATGGACATGGACAACCATGTTGAGCGCTAGAATTCCGCTGTGGCAAAGTGTTGGCAGAAAGCGGGTACACTATTCCATGAAAGCATCTTTCAAAATATGGCATTCTGCTACTTTTTTTTATATAGCTGAACTACCAAGGAACTTATACTGACAAAATTGTACGCACAATTTCCAGAGGGCAGCTCGGGAGATGCACAGCGCCATTTGTGAAAGTATTACTTGAGTTAAAGAACTAAAACTGAAGTTCTAGAGCAACTACTGGTACCAAGTACGAGGTCAGCCGAGTAATCTCTCACTGTTCAAAGTGCCTGTTCATGGTGTGGACAAAAAGAAAGGTCGTCAGCATTGAGGCAATCTCCAGGGATGAACGCTTTTGTAAAAACGAGGTGGTGCCCCTACTCAAACATGCAAAAGAACCATTCGATCGAGCAGGCTTAAAGGGACAGACAACCACCGAAAAGTTGAATTGAGATGACCCCACTGGCGGAAAGATTGTGTGTTGCATTGGTTCAAATGACGCCACTTTTCCTCAATAACACGGGTTTATGTTTTTATTTCTTGCAAAGTCGCGAAAACTGACGCCTGGTAACTCAAGCGGCAAACATACGAACTAGAATGAGAGTGCGGTCACGCGACCTTCTACAAATTTACACAATATTTCACCTGTTTATTAGTATCGGACGGCATGAAACTTTTGATATTATAAGCTTTTTGTCACTTACAGTGTGCAGATAACCCCTCGTTTGTAGCGCGCGTTGCTACCGGAAGCTTTTGCTGTCACGTGCGAAAGCGTGGTTTCGGATCTAGCTGGCTTGGCTTGGCTCGGCTATGGCCAGAGTGGAGGCGCCGGAGCCCAGCCATTCATGAAGTCGGCGTGGACATGCGAAAGAACACCTTACAAACACAAGATCCGCCTGGCAAACAATGCCAGCTCGTCACACCGTCTTTTTATTTCAAAAAGTAGTCTAACAGGTCAAAGTGAGGGCGGTTAATCTCAGCTACGTTCACTCCTGCGAAAGCAGAACGATGTCCAGAAGCGAGGCGGATTATCGGCATTGCGATCACTTTTCAACGTTGCTAGAGTGTGCACTCTGCCTTTTTTAGAAGCTTCTCAGATAGAAAAATTCTGCGTCCGAAATATCCACGTGCTTTTGGAAGTAACCGCTGCAGGTGAAAACAGTACAGGGGGCGAGCTTTCCATTGCGCCATAACAAGAAGGGTCCTTAAAAATCGGTTGGTAGTCCCTTTAAAGAAAGCTTCCATAATGAGGACAGCCCATAAATAGGCAAGAATGCCTCCTCTGACAGTGCTCTAGCACATCTGTGGGATGTTTTTGCTGACATACGGGTGCACTGAGGTGATGACTTGGAACTGACAATACAACAACACTGAAGACACTATCATGCTAGAGCCACAAGATCCATCAGCTAACTTCCACTGCGAAACCTTCCTCGCCGTGATTAATTATCTCCTGCATGCTCTAACATTATGTCATGAGTAAGGGGCCCCACAAACACAGGCCACTAGGCCAAATGGCGAAGTGGCGCGGGAATGCACGCGGCGCAGACACGTCGGTGTTCATAATTGGATGTCAGCGGGCTCGCGGCACGCGACCCGAGTAGAGATCGGTGATGGAGGAAGGCTGAGGGGGCATTCTCTGCGCGGCACCGGTCGACGAAGGGTGTCTGGCCAGCTACGGTCTGGTGACGAGGAGACGAGGGCGTCGGGCTCCGGGGTGCCGTCGATCTGGCTGACGATCGAGTACGGACTTCGGAGTGGCAGCGGCTGAACTTCAACAGTTCCCGGCGTACCCGCAGCGCTCCACCTTCGCCGGCAGAACGGGACGACCGGCAGAAGAATCGCTGCAGAGGGCCGGTCTTGGTTGGAGACCGAGCACTACGTATGAGGAGGCCTAGGCTGGGCTAGGCCTAAGCGGTGACCCGCTACATCACAGGCGAAGCAAGGCGGCGGGCAAGAACGGACCTTGCGGGAGCGGCGGCCACCATCAGTAAGCATCTTCGACGACGACTACGGGACACGACACGCCAAGAGAGCATCGACTCTGGAACGCACCGCGTCGAACTCAACGTAAGAGCGTCCAGCTTCTTCTAGCAGCGACCGCGCACGTAAACGCGAGGCCCAGCGTTGACAGACTCCCGTTGGAACTGCGCCCAACGCGGAGGATCTTTGTATTGGCTATTAGTTCGTCAAGCTAACCTGCTTTAGTCTTCTCTTTGTGTGCGGTTTGATGTTTGTTCATACTTTGCGTGTCTTGGTGTGTGTTGTATAAAGTAACATCTTTTGTTTTTTGTTAACGCTTTACGCCTCTCGTCTCGTCACTCTCTCTCAATCCATCGGAGCAAGCGCTCCCGAGATCCTCCCACACAAACTCGTGATACATTACAGCTGTCATTACAGCTGTCATTGCTGTCAGTCAGCTTAGAACTACTTTTTCCCAGCACAAAGGTATGTGCAGGCAATGGACTTCATGAAAAAGTATCCTGATCTGGCTCACACATTTCCGAATGAGCTTGAACAGTTTATTTCATTTGCGAGCAACAAAGGGCTGCTTTCTGTGGCAGACATGCTGAAACTTCTTTTTATGAAAAGCTTAACTATCAATTCCGAGATGTGCATGTTGGTATTATCTTGTACTTGATGGCCACAACTTGCTCTGGTGAACAATCATACAACAAGCTGAAATTGATCAACAGGCTTCACTCAATGATGACTGACAGCAGCCTCAGCTATGTGTCAGTGCTGAGAGTGGAGGCGGACATTTTTGGGAAGGTCCCCCTCCCCCCCCCCAATGTCGAACAAGACCAACAAACTGCCTCGGCAAATGGCACAAAAATGCCTTATGCTTGTAGAAGCGTACATAGCTTCTTTCTATTTTTAAAAAACAAATAAAAGAGGAAAACATGTTAATATGTATACATGGCCCCATTTCAAGGTTAAATTTCTGTAAAATGCATAACTTCTCTTCTACACTCTGTTGAAGCAGCAAATTTTTGTAAGGATGTGAAATACAAGTACAAGTCTGCCCTGTAATGTGTGCAATTCACAAGGTTATCAAGAACACGTAGCTGATCTCGCAGTGCCCTGGCATCCAGCACAGCACGATTTGCCGGCTGGATGTGTATGCTATGTAGATAGTTGAGTAAAGGGCTATAATTACGGGGTTTCTGTGCCTACCCAGAGTATTCAGACATTTCAACACGCTTAAAGAGTCAGTATAAATGATTGCCTTGGGTATAGCTAATTGTTTTATATCTTTGACCGTTGCCAGGATGGCGTAAGCCTCCGCTGTAAAGATGGTTGTGTTTGGGTTTAGAACGCCGGCAGTCGAAAAGGACGGACCAACCGCAGCGTATGACACACCGGCGTGCGGCTTTGAGGCGTCAGTGAAATATTCTGGACAAGCGTACTTCTGCTGCAGTTCCCGGAAGTGCATATGAATATGCACAACCGGCGCTTACTTTGTTACATCAAGAAAAGACAAATCACAGTCGATCATCTGCCACTGCCATGGTGGGGCTTGTAATGTAGGAGTCATTAAGCGATGTGCGAGTATGGGGACACCTGTTTCCTCAGCTAGTGCTCGTACACGTATTGGAAAGGGTTCTTTGACTGCTGCTCGGTGATTAAAGAGCTGATAACTGGACAGGTAATTTATGGCAGGATATGCGGGGTGATCAGCATTTGCGTTCACTTTCAAAAAATACTTAAAGGATAGGTACGACCTCTGTAAATCAAGCGACCACTCGTCCGATTCCACATAGAGGCTTTCGACAGGGCTTGTTCTGAAGGCACGAGTGGCTAGACGGATGCCTAGATGGTGTATCGGATCAAGCATTTTCAGTGCACTTGCTGCGGCAGAGTGATAGACTATGTTGCCGTAGTCCAGACGTGTCTTGACAAGACTTGTACAGGTTCATTAGGCACCTCCTATCGCTTCCCCATGTTGTATGTGACAGTATCTTTAGGATATTCATTGTTTTTAGGCATTTAGTTTTAAGGTGCTTGATGTGTGAGATAAAGGACAGTTTTGAGTCAAGGATGACACCTAGAAACTTATGCTCATTGTTTATCTGTATGTGTTGTCCATCCAGTGTGACCTCAGGATCTGATACAAAGCCTCTTTTTCTGTTAAAAAGAACACACAAGCTTTTAAGGGGGTTGATCTTAAAACCGTTCTCACTTGCCCACTTTGATACTTTGTGAGGCCAAGCTGAACTTGTCGCTCACAGATTGAGAGGTTGCATGATGTAAAGGCTATTTGGACATCATCAACATAGACCGAGTAAAACATGGTGGGAGGAATCATTGTACGAAGCGAATTCATTTTCACAATGAAGAGGGTGCAACTAAGCACACCCCCTTACGGCACACCAGTTTCTTGCATGAACGATTTCGAGAGGACATTTCCGACCCTAACGCAGAACGTGCGATTGCACAGGTAACTTTCTATAGTCTTGAACATGCTGCCATGCACACCCAACGTGGACAGGTCTTTGAGGATCCCAAATCGCCATGTTGTGTCGTAGGCTTTCTTGAGGTCGAGAAATACGGACAGAAAAAACTGTTTATGGATAAAGGCATCTCTAATAATCCCCTCGATGTTAACAAGGTTTTTTTTTCTTTTGATCATTCCCTCATTCATTTGGTGAATGTTTTTTTTGGAGCTTTTTCTTTATTTTGTAAAATGTTCTAAGTGTTTCTGTTGTACTTATAATTGTTTAATTTTGAATACTTGTAGTTTGTATTACATTTTCTTGTATAACTTTTTCCACGTTGTTGACATGGTTGCATTTTACTTGTACATCTCTCACACATCTTTCTGTCAGGAGGTCCCCCTTCAGCCAAGTGCTCTGGGACCTCCTTCTGTATACTTATGTAAACATGTATGTCTTTTATGAAAGTAAATAAACTGAAACTGAAGTGTTGACCCACCCTCCCTGAATCCACACTGAAGGGGGTCGAGTAGCTTGTTGCTTTCGGGGAAACTGATTAGTCACAGGTTTATCATTTTTTCATAGACCTTACACAGGGACGGATCCTTGCCATGTTTATGTATTGGAATGATGATGGCTTCTTTCCAACACGATGGAATGTACCCAGCTGCCCACATGGTGTTATAAAGGGACAGAAGTGCATTTAGAGCTTCAGTATGTAGGTTCTTAATCATTTCATACATTATGCGGTCGCCACCTGGTCCAGAGCTCCTGCAGGAATTCAGAGCGGCATTCAATTCGGCTACATTAAACGGACAGTTGTAGGGTTCACTTTTTGCGTGCTTTCGTTCAAGGCGTTCCCGCTCTGCACGTTCCTTGAACCGAATAAAGTTGGACTATTATGGGATGCACTGGAAATATGTTGGAAATGTTCCCCCAAAAAGTCTGCCTGGTCTTCTATGCTATTGCCTGAGGTATTTAGTAAGGGTAGTGGTTGTGCTTCCCGGCCGTTTAGTTTGTTTAGGCTACTCCACACCTTACTTTCATCCGTATAAGAGTTTGTTAGATATATATTTTTGCCAACTTTCTCTCCTCGCCTGTCCGCGCACTCGCCTGCCTTGAGACTTGGTTTTCTTGAAATTAACAAGGTTCTCAGCTGTTGGATGGTCCCGAAGTAATCCCCAAGCTTTATTCTGTTTTTTCCTTGCTTCCCTGCATTCTTCATTCCACCACGGTATACGGCGTTTTCTTACTAGTCTGTTAGTTTGCTTAATGCATTTTTCAGCGGCGTCAATTATAAAATGTGTTATATACGACACAGCGTCGTCTATGCTACAGAGAGCAATGTCATCCCACTGTAAGTGTGTACAGTCTACGCTCGTTAGAGCGCACCCGCGTACAACAGACTTTCGGATATAATGGACCATATCTTGACCCAGGTTTGGTCCATGTATTTTATCAATGCAGCCAACTTCGCTTTGAACGGACTCCGTTACAACGGACTATCGGCTACAGCGGACAAAATTAATGGCAGTTTTTTGCCAAAGTTGCATATACAACGGACTTTAGCCGTTTCGACGCGGACTGACAACATACTTTGCCACGCCGGTG